>VZTG01007438.1:0-34486 GCA_013397845.1 Melanocharis versteri | reverse complement strand
TCTCCTCTCCTCTCCTCTCCTCTCCTCTCCTCTCCTCTCGCACCTGTCTTCAAAAAGACTTCATCTGATTTAAGTCATTCTTGAAGACAATGATTTTGTCTGCAAAGGAGATTCTGACTGAGACTTCTGCACAGCTTATATCAGAATGTGATTTTAAAAATCACTGCCTTTCCTTGGCACCAGGCGATGTTTCATGGGACCGAGCTTCTGAATGCAGAGCTTGGAAGGATGAAATATAGCACTAACCTTTAAGGCTTCTCCAGAAACTCAAAACATGGCACTGATCAAATGTCAAGAGCGGTGCTCTCAGATATTTTATCTCAGTTATATTAATTGAAAATTTTGCTACACATGCTACAATTGATGATGTATCACTGGATTAATTCATTATGTAATGATTATTACTTATGCATTATTCTCCAGTTTTTCCATATGCATGCTTTTGAATGACATTTATTTGAAAATATAATGAGGGACACATGCATGTCTGTAGTATAGGGCTTTGGAATCAGCCATTTCAGTGTGCATGAACAGAAAAATAGCAAAATTTGATTTAAAAGTATTTTGAAATATTTCTCTTCTGAGAATCAGAAATCAGGGACCACATTCAGGATCTGCTTCAAGAAGTCCTCAGAACCAGGGTCAGAAGCCAGACTCCATTGGTACTGAGCTTTGTAAGGTCAGGGAAGAGATTGTATGACACACTTCTACTCCAGGAAAAATGACCTTGGTCAGAAAGTGTCTGATTTCCTGCATGTCTGTATCAAGTATGAACACATAATGAGGTTGTCAGCCCCTGTATGGTCCTAGACTAGCAGATCATTTGTGTATATGGTGATCTTAAGCCTGTGAAATTCCTTTAGCTTTAAGAGGCTACTTAGGCGTATGAAGTTAAGCAATGCTGTGTTTGTAGTTTTCATGGGAGTTTTGCAGGGCCTTTGTTCCAAAACTGGCTTAATGCAAGTGAGTCCTTGAGCCCTCATGGAAATTGGATGTTGAACTGCTTCTGCAGGTTCACACTTTCGTACAACTTTTGCTACTGCTGTAGGTAAAAGCGCTGTTCATGCTGGGGGACAGATTTCACCTGGGACAGTGCCAGGGATGGAAAAACGTGTTCATAACCATCTTCAAAGCAACATCAGTTGAAAATTAAGCATTTTCTAAAAGGGTTTGTATTGAAAACTGTGCAAAACTGTATTTTGTACAACTACAAGATCCAGTGGTCAACCCAGACTGCCATGCAGCCTGCATGATGTAATTTCCACCCTACTCTTTTGGTCTCATAATTGGATTTTGTAGGCTCAAACAGTTACATCCAGCAGCTCAAACTACAAGTAGCACTGACAGTACCCTTTCCGCAGCATTGAAGCTCCAGGTGATCACCTTAGGACCAAAAGGATGGAAGGGCTTTATCAGAAGTTAGCTGGGTTTATACTAATCATAAGAGATTTCCTAAGAGAGCTTACAAAATCAACCGAATTTCAGTGCATGTGCTTTATAGACATCCTGATAGTCCTTTAAAGCTCATCAGTTCATTTCCAATAATTGTGTGTAAATAACTTGATGGTAAAACTGCTACAGCACAGCTTTCAAGGAAGGTATCCAGCTGACAGGTCAGCAGAGGAAAGGCAATTTGGAAAAAGTTCCCTACTGCCTTGACATCAACAAAAAATTCATGTATTCAACCACTAACAACACCAGCTCCTCTCAGATGGGTTGCTTCTCCCAGCAGCAGAGAGACAAAGAATGTAAATATCCGTATTACAAAGAAGAAACACAGCAGGCAGCAGTGTGTGTGTCTCTACATACATGTGTTCACGTGAATACATTGCATGGATACAAAAGCGTATAATGCATATGTAAATATAACAGACTTGGGAACACTGGAATCCAGCAAACACTCTAGTAGGGCCTTACTATGTGTCATTCCTGCATGTGGTAAGCTTTATACATCACCTAGGTTGTTTACCCAACTGTTGCTAGAATAAGTTATCCAGCCTGTTTCCTCAGTTCCTCAGACTAGGACTGAAATCCTGCTCTACTCCTTTAGAGCAAGAGGTGCCTATGACTCTGCAGTTCCTGAAGCACAACTGGATTTGACAGTAGTAAAAAGCAGTGCTCCTAAAATATTAATGTAAACATTTTGCTTGAAACATTTGAGGTCAGTCAGACTTCTAAAAATAAAAGCAAAACAAAATCCCAAACTCCCAAAAATAAAAACAAAACAAAATCCCAAATGTCAGTTCTTGTCCTTTATGACTGTGTTTTTTCCCCTTTCTAACTAGAGAAGAAAATACTAGGAAATATTTGTAAACCCCAAGCTTAAACGTCCCCTGCAGTCCCCAAGATTCTGCTTCCATTTGTATGAATTGATCTGATCACAGTGTTTTGTTTGAATAACCATTCTTGAGATCCATCTTGATCAGTTATGGCTGCTTCTGTGTTTTATGCTGGTCAAATCCTACTCAGAATGGGATGTACGCACCCCTTTCAAATTAATTTTACAGTAGGTCTGGGGAAAGTTTTCCTAAGACAATCTTCCCCACAACTTTCTCCTCGCCACATGAGCAGGGCACATTTCTGATGCTGGTTAAACCAACTGGTGGAGATGAGCTTGTAACATGTTAACTGTGATAGCCACTATTTGATTTCCTGGTGGAATCATTTCTCATGAAAAACTGGCAATGCTTTGGCAGATTTTTGGGAAGAGGACGGAGAGGGGATGGAAGTGAACAGAAGGCAAAAAGAGAGGGATTTTTTTTAATAGTGCTGTCATTAAATATGTGCATCCAATTTCATTTAATCATGTTCTTTTTTATTGTCCTCCACTGGGCTTTCTCTCTGACAGATTATGGAGATCCAAAATATATCTGCTGGCCTGCAGTGACTGTACTGATACCCACTATCCATCAGCCTCAGACCAGATGCTGGTGAAACATTCTGCTCTACAGAACAGATACCAACTGGTATTTGCTCACTTTGTGTTTACCTCTCTTAAATACAGATGTAGGATGAAGGCCCTTGATCACCAAACACAGATTTTGTACTATGGTTGCTGCAAAAGCAGCTTTGTGTCCTCTCACAGCAGACGTGATGATACCACACAGTAAGGATCAATGAGATGATGGACAGGGAAACAATATGAAAAAAAGGTGATTTTCCACATATACCCAGTAAAATAGGTCAGAAGAGGTCAGGAATGAATTTCACTTTCTGTTTTTCATGTGACAGGAGAAGTGCTGACTTCCATAATACATTAATGCTTCACATTCCCAAGGACACCAAGCATGAGATCTCTCAAAATTTACTGTTTTTACTGCTGGCTATAGACATAAACAGTAATCCAGAAGCAGCTGATACACTTCAAAATCACACTGTTTATGTGACAATAATGCATCTCGTACCCATATCCAAGACATTCCCACGAAACACCAGGTTCATAGCACACGCTTCCATTCAGGAGATCAGCATTAGCAAATCCCTCAAAGTGATCCACTGACTTGGGAAGCCATGGGGGTAGAAACTGAACAGAAGCATCACGTTTCCTGTGGATGGAAATCAGGAGAAAACCATCATGAAAGCTGCAGTTTGTGGAGCCCATTGTTGTGCTCCCAGGTGTCTCTCCAGTGACCTGTCTGCAACGAGCACTGGATAGAGCCTCCAAAGCAGCCCATGGGAAAATAAAATAATAAAAACTGAACCCCCTTATGCAAAACCAACTTTTTTCAGAGAATCCCATGAGTTACATTTTATCCAATTTTCTCTGAAGCTTTTACAAGGAGTTCGCCTGAAGGAAGAATTATCTCATATGCCAACTCTGAAATTTCTGCTCCATGTCTTGTCAGCTGTAAAGTTATTCTAAAACACATTTCATCAATTGTTTTATAACAGCAACAATACAGGTCTTTTTTATCCTTCTTCCCATCTTGCTAGGAAACACTTTTTTTTTCTGACTCAAACTGGCCTTGAGGCAGGGTTTCTATTGCTATTGAAACTCATCCCTCCTCAGCTGCTTGAGGTTCTATTTGCTGCATTTTAACAACCCATAACAGGTTCTTTTCCTCTCAGACTCTTATCCCACCTTGCTCCTCATTATTGTTTCAATAAATACTTTTCCACAACAGATGTGGAGGTCCAGGAAGTTGTTACTATCCTCCACTGATCTTGTAAAGGAATGTTATCTGTCACGACCAGGAAGCCAAAGGCAGAAGCAGCGAAACAATCCAGCTCCCCATCTTCTATCTACCAAGGAGCAGACTTCATTTCCGGAAGGACCATCACTCATTCTGTATATGTCACAAAACTTCAGACAGTTTCAGGTACCCCTATACCAGTGTGCCAAACTTTCTTCCAAGAATGAGGTAGGCAACCAAAGAGCAGCAATCAGATATGATCACATTACAGAAGTGTCTTAGGTTTGCCTCAAGTCAATTTTTGTTTTGTAAGAAGAAGGAAGTGACTTTTTTTCTGTGGAAATATTACAGTTTCTGTGGAAATATTACAGTTTCTGTGGAAATATTACAGCTTCTGTGGAAATATTACAGTGAAGCCACACATAGTCGGAAATAACTCTGGGCTTTTGCAGACATGGTCTATAGGAAGAGCAGTCCCCAGCAGAAGATGGTACTGGGGTGAGACCTATGGGTTATGCCACAGCCTCCTTCCACTCAAGTCTCTGTGACTAAGGAACCATGGAATTTGAAATTGAATCTCTAGCCTAAGGAAATTTGAGCTGTCTTTAAAGAGGTGTAGTCCTCACTTCACAGTCAGCAGCATTTAACCTGCACTGAATACAGTGAGTAGTACAAGTGCATGCAGAGAAATAAGGAAGCATTGAGAGGGCAGCATTATGGGGAAAGCTCTCACACCTTTTCTGGGAGACCAGCAGGGCTGACTGCCTCTCTGAGGTGCCTGTACACTGACACAGGCAGCATGGGGAGCACACAGGAGCAATAGCAGGATTTGCGAGACATGGTATGACAGCTCACCACCTGAAGTGCTGCACGGATGGATACTGGCTCTCCAGGAAGGACAGGCTGGAAAAGCAAGGAGGGGGTTTGCCATTCATGTGCAAGAGCAGGGTCACTGAATAAAATCGTGCCTGGGATGTACAATGAGCCAGCTGAGAGTTCATGGGTGAGGACTACAGGGCTGACCAATTGATCAGTGCTGTGACTGGTGTCTGCTACAGACCAGATCAGGCAGAGTATTTGCCACAGGTCTCTGGTGCCTGTGATTCTTGAAGGCAAATCTCGTCAGTAAAGAACAAGGCAAAGTGGACATTGTGTGTCTTGATGTTACCAAGGTTTTAGATGCTGTCTCCTGAAACTCTTCCAGACAAACCAGTGAAGTATGGACAGATAAATGCACAGTGAGGTGTGGATCAGTGGCAGAAAGTCCAAACATAGGCTATTCCCTAGTTGATTACCCCAGAGGTGAATACTGTCAAGTATCTTCATTAATGCCCTGGATGATGGGAGACACTGCACTGTCAGCAGTCTGGGAAAAGTGATTGATGCTTCAAGACACTTTGCTGCCATTCAGAGAGACCTGCACAGGCTGGAGAAATAGGTGGACAGGAACTTCATGAGACACCAAGTCCATCACTCGGGCAGGAATATCTTTAGGCAGCAGAGCAGGCTGGGGGGTCAACTGTCTGGAAAGCATCTTTACAGAAAAGGGCTTGGGGATCCTGGTGGACAAGCTCGCCATGGGCCAGCAATGTGTCTTTGCAGCAAAGGAGGCCACCAGCCTCCTGGACTGCTTTAGGCAGAGCATCAGCTGCAGATTGAGGGAGGTGATCCTTCCCCTCTGCTCAGCACTGACGGCTTGTGTCTCACTTTGCGCTTCCCTGTACAAGACAGGCATCCTGGAGTATGGACATACTGGAGTCAGCCTAGCAAAGGGCCACGAAAATGATTAAGGAACTGGAGGATCTGACACATGAGGAGAATCTGAAAAAGCTGGGACGTTGGAGCAGAGGAAGAGAAGGCTCAGGGAGATCTTATCAGTGTGTATAAATAAATACCACAGACAGACTCGTTTCTGTAGTGGTCTATCACAGGGGAAAAGTAAATGGACACAAACTGAAATGCAGGAAATTACACTTGAACATAAAAAAGCCCTCAACATTTTTTACTCTGAAGGTGCACAGACAACAGTGCAGGGTGTCCAGAAGCGTGTGTGGGGCTTCTATAGTTGAAAATTTTTTAGTGTGAAGGACACAGTGCTAGGCAGCCTGCTGGAGCTGACCCCGTGCTGAGCAGGGAGGCTGGACTAACTTATCCCCAGAAGCGCCTTCAAACCTCATCCATACTGTGACTCTGCATTCCTGCGGTATCTCTCGTAGGTGCCTGCTCTAATCCTCAGCTCCCAGCCCATGGAACAAGCAGTTGAAGCATAGCCTGTCCTCTCGTCAATTAACCTGAGCCAGTGGCACCACTCACACCAACACACCCAGGGCGTGGCCGGGCACCTCACTGCACAAGGTCTGCTGCCCCGGCTCTGGGACAGAGTTCCACAGTGCCGGAGCAGTAACTCTCTGAATCACGCCACAACAAGCACTCCAGTATCTCAGAGCACTTTCTGATTTTGGACTGAAGCAAGGAGAATAGCTTAACACATTGATAGAATGAAAAAAAAAAAGTCTTTATCCTTCTAGCCAAGCTCCCTTTCAGCTGTTGAGATAAGATGGACTAAATCCAGAGGAACTGTGAGTTTTCTTTCATTAGTGATAAAATCTAAGCTGTTGTTAGAAATGTCAGGGGATTTAATAGGCTTAACTGTGGCTCCTAAATTCCTCAGGAGGCCTGTGAGTTTGGAGTTCAGATCTATGAGCTAGGAAGTGCTTGGCACCTTATCAGCAGTCAGCTCAGCAGCCTTTGGAGAATGAAAATCACCTTTTTGTCCAACTTCCCCTGGTAGCTTGCCAACCTTCTTGTTACTCGCCAAGTCAACTGTCTCTAGGAAATATGGTCTCTGGTCTAAGCCACAGGATTCAAAACACAGCTTAATAAGTAAGGGGAATTATGTCATAACATCTCCTCAGCAGGCAGAGGCAGTTCAGCCCCTTGACTGCACAATATCCTAACCACTCACTGGGGTTTGCTCAGTGGTGCCATTACCTTGCAGGCACAGAGCCTTCCCTCACCATGAAGCTGTCCAACCTCTTTCCTTCTGGGAAGCACTGGGCGGGCAGGGACACAAAGTGATGGTACGGAGGAACAGACTGAGGAGGGAAAGTCAAATAACATGAGCAGGCAGATGAGCAGCTGGCAAACAATTCCAGAGCTGTGAAATTTCCTTGGCAGACCTCTCGGAATGGTTGAAGTATTCCCCCAAAGACAGCCTCATCATAACGCTGATGGTTCTGCTCACATGGCTGAAGTTTGCTTAAGCTGCTCTTCTGATAAGGTGATTTTAATAAACACAAATAGTCCATGTGTACAGGTACAATTATTGTCATTTAAAGAGACACAGAATAAAATGGTCTTGCACCAGTTACCAGGAACATTGAATTATAATCACGGCTATCACTAGTTTCCCTCTTTCCCTTAACAAAAATCCCAAATTTATATGTATTCTACTGGCATCCAAGCCCACAACTGGAGAAGCTGTACCACAATCAGAGCTGCCAAAGCCATGGTCAAGGCCCAGACAGAGACTCCCATGACATACACCACAAGGGATGGGAGAAAAAACAAATACAAGGGCAAAGGAAGGGATGTTCCCAAACACTTTGATTGCTCTGAAACGTTAAATATTTTGCAGTCACCTTGACCAATTGTGGAGTGCTCTCCATCAAAAATTCATCATTTGCTATCCCATCGATCACAGCAAGTGAATCAGTAAATAGCTATGATGAATGTAAGATTTATGTCTGAAAGCACTGATATTTTTTTTTCAAACAAAACTCTGTCTAGCTCTAGAGGAAACACTCCCAAAAAAAGTCCTCACTCACATATCCAAGCAAAACGTGTGCAAGAAACCAGGACTTGGCTGTTTCTCCCGTGTTAGGAAATGGAGTTATTTGAGATGCTTCACTCTTAATTTCAAGTAGCAGTGTGAGTTTGTTTGTTCTGCAGCAAAGAGTGTATTGGTGGTGTCATTTCCCTCGAATAGCCCTTTCAGCTGAAATGCAGTTCATGTTCCCTTCAGCATGACAAATAACACACTTCTTCTCCCCCTGGAGCCTGGAAAATCTGAGATGAGATTGGCACTGCAATATAAAGAGAGAGACTCTCAAAAAGAAGGCAAAATCATTTGAACCAAGTGGAAATAATCACTGGCACTCCTAGCTACAGACAGTCCTCAGATTTCGAGCTGTATTTCAATGTAAAATGGCTTTCCCTCATCATATCCATACAGCACCTAGCACAATTGCATCCTAATCTCGACTGTGGGTTTCTGGCACTGCAGTAAAACAAACACTGAGCTTATAAAAAAATACACAATCAATCACATGTGCTCTTGCATGAGCTATCCATGCCCTCAGCATAATTTAAATACAGATGTGGGTCTGTGTATGACTTCAGCTTCGGACATTAAAAAAATAACACTGTGTCCAGAAGAAAACTTTTCTCAACTAATCCTGCATTTTAGAGCCAGGCAAGTTGGGGGTTCTTTTTAAAAGATAAAACACGCAGGTGGTCTGCCATTTGCTGTGGGTACATAAAAGGAGTATTACACAGATAGCAAAGGAGAACTGGATGGCTCTGGCAGATGGCATCATGCTCAGGGTTAGCCAAATCCCCTCTCAGGCACTGGAGCCCAGATGGCCAAGCAGAAACACTTTCTGCCACAAACCCTTTGCGTGCCTTTGAGACATCTCTGTGCTGGGAGCGGAAGTATGTCAATCCACAATCTTGCTGTGATAAAACAAAACTTGATGTATTTCGGGAAATATGTTCATTCATAGGCCCCCCTTGGCATCAAGGCTTTCCTTCCCTCATCAGAGCCTCTGCCTGGCTGGAGTGCTAATCACAGCTCCTGCACACTCTAAAAGGTGGTTACCACTGATTTTGAAAGCTGGGTTTGCAAAATGAGGCAAAAAGACCCTCTTGGCAGGCTTCTGTCCATGCACCTCTAAAATCAGTAAGATCTCTCTGAGAAGCTGGGAGAGCAAGGACTGGGTGCAGGCAGCTGCTGAAGGAACTCAGCAAGGGTGACTGACACTGGTGGAAGTGCTTTGCAAAATGCTCAACACTTCCCATTTGTTTTGACATTGCTCTTTAGCTTATGTGGTTTCAAAAAATCTGCTTTGCTCAGACCCACTGGAGGTCTGAAGCACGTGGTTATACAAGAGATTCCCACCACTTCTCTCACAAACGACACCGTAGGGCATCCAAAGTGTCAAGACCTTGCAACTGACTCCTGCCTGCTCCTTTTCATGCTCAGCCCAAGTTGCCAAACCCTTGTCTCTGCAAACTTGAAGGTGCTTTGGGAAATCCCAGCTGGGGGCCATTGCACGGGCACAGTGACCTTCCAATGCTGTGCATCCTCTTCCAGGGCGTGGCTGTCAGGCCAGGGCACACACACTGACCACGATTAGCCCAACAGTGAAATAAGGCTTGGGCAGGTTCTAGTGAGGGCACGCACACTGACCACGATTAGCCCAACAGTGAAATAAGGCTTGGGCAGGTTCTAGTGAGGGCTACAGACCCCACTCTTGTCGATGTATCCCCAGGCTGCCACTGCCTGGCACCTTCAGTAAACGCTCAACACATACAGAGGCACCACACAGGGACTGGATGAGGGGAGGAGGAAGATGAGGAAAAGAGTAAAAGATGAGAGACAGCCGTGGGGCAGGACAGGGAGGGGAGAAGCAGGGCTTGACTCAGAGACAAGGAGCAGAAGCATCATATAGCTTTGTTGGGGGATGAATTAGTAATTATCTTTGATCTCCCCTTCTCTGCCTTTCCTGAAACCTGACACTGCCTCATACCACCCCATCCTTCTCCAGACCCATTTACCTTGCTCAATCCGGTCCCTTGCACGGGCTTTCTCTTTCTTCTTCCTCCCTCGCAGCTGCTGTAGTCTGTGGCTGCTCCCTCGGTGCCTGCTCTGCCCCCAGCTGAAGGAGCGTGTCTGTGCCGTCCCTCGAGCTGGGATACTGCCACTATCATGCCCACATGTTCTCTTATGATTCCCTAAATGCCTGTAAAAATCCAAAAGTCCTGTTCAGGACGATTCTGCCTTTATTGTGAAAGGTCTCAGCTCCAGCACACCCTTCCTCTTCCTCCCTGGAAAACCATTCCTAGCATAAATCATTTTCCCTGTGCACACATTTATGCCAGGAAACCTCTGCCATCCGTGCTGTGGTTTAGGGGCAGTGATGATGCTCCAAAGCCAGTTTTCCCCTGCCTGTCAGGCCAGCTGGGCAGCAGGTGCCGTGCCGCAGCCGGCACAGCTGAGCACGGAGCGGGCAGCCCACCGCTCACCCCACCTCCTTTCCAACCAGAGCAGCCTTCTCCATGCAACACCTGGGGCTTTAGTCTAAAGCCAAGAGCGAAATGGAGCCAGAACTGAGACCCGAGCACCAGCTCACGATCAGCAACTAAACCATCAGGAGGATCCGTGGCATGGGCGAGGTCTGGGCAGCCTGTACCACGCCCAGCCAAAGCACGGGCTGGCAGCAGCCTGGGTCCTTGCAGCCTCTTTGCATGCAGCCATCCGATTTGGCAACTGGAGAGTTTGGCTGCATGGACACAAGCTGAACCGTGCCAGCTGAACTGCTCCAGGCCATAGAACAGGGGTTCATTTACCAGCATAAACGTAGCCTCAGCATCAGGAAAGTGTTAAGTGCTGCCTACAAACTCTCAGAAACAAGAAACACACAACAGTATCTTCAGTAAACTGCAGTGATATGGTATGAATTTATTTTTTGCAATTTTATTGCAGGATTGAGTCAAGGCAATTTAAATCTTCTCCCAAAACCTCAACAGGTAGTGTTCCACACCCAGGTTTTATATTCAGGATTTCATTGCTTTGGGATAAGCACCTTCATTCCCATAGAAGAGAATCCTGCATCTCTGCAAGGCAGTGATTTTCCTCACATCATCTGTCAAACTACTGCTGCTGCTCCTTCTTCTGCCATCTCTGCCTCTGCACACAATCCCAGATCCAACTGGCAGACTCTGGCAGATCGTAAGAGATTCTGACTGTCAGACATGTCAAGATTATATCTAACTTTAGGATTTAGATCACTAAAAAAGTGGAATGCTGAATGAGAAGTTCATCATGTCTTTGAGAGGGTGTACTTTGAAAGGGCATCTCTGGGGACACGAAGTAGAAGCCAGCTAGATCCCTGCTGATGTGCTGAGCTCAGTATGGAGGTTTTATTGAATATCAGGAGGCACTCAGAAACTCCATTCAGCTAAACCCAGTGCCTGTGCTTGAAACTGATCCCTGACAAGGAACTGGGATTATATTAAGATTAAATCAACTTTTTTTTCCATATCACATGGAGACAAATATTCATTCTGACTTAAAAGTTGTCTGCCTACAGTGCAGGAAAAAAATCTAAAATTGGACTACAGGTGGGAAAATCCCTCTTTGCATTATATTTATTCTGCAATAACAAGCATGTCTTGCCCTCTTTGAACACAGCTCGCTGTGTCTGAGCAGGGTTGCACATTAAAGAGCACTCTTTTACTCTCCAGATTCCTCCTCCCTTCCCAGCTGGAGCATGCGTCACCCTCACCGTTTCATCTTGGCTTGGTGAAGCATACCAGGAGTGGCAGCGTGGGAAAGGCTGCTCTGGCTGGGGGCTCTGTGGGCGCGTGGTCCATGCAGCCAGGGCAGGCTCCAGCCAGCCAGAAGCACAGGTGGAGATGGCAGCTCATCCCTCTGTTGCCCAGCTGATGGCAGGAGCAGTATCAGCCTGCAGACAGATTCTGAGAGCCAGGGAACAAGCCTGGAGCTTGCTTTTGTGCAAGGATGTGTATTAAGAAGAGATGCCCTCATTTTATATTCAAACCACCTGAGTGAGCAGGTGGAGCATGAACTTCGACGGGGTGTTGAAAAACCATGAGTTGTAAAGGAAAGGTATTAAGCATATCTAGCTTGATGAATTAAAACAATTCTTAATTTATTCCTATCTTTGGGACTCAAGGCCTGAAAACTTGTGTGTAGCCCTTACGGACCCTTAACCCTGACTGTGATTTCCCAGGGCTCCAGGAGAGGACACGGTACTGCTCATGGTCAGTCCAACCAGCAGCACGAAATACCATTGAGTTCATGTTGTGCCCAGCTGCTCCCGTGATCCTGCCTCCTGTCAGGGCAGGTCAGCCCATGCTGAGCTCCATGCTGCCCATTCCCACTGACCACAAGCCCACGCCTCAGCACAACACTGCTGCCAGCATTTCTGTGCAGCTGCAGCATGGGCTGGCTCTGACTCCTGTTTACTTGGAAGCAGGAGGAAGGGAGAGGGTGTTACTACATTTGAAAAATAAGAAATTGGTTTCCTCCACACCATTTCATTGTCCCTGCTCCTGATTCAGTTCCACAGGCTTGTGACCCCCCAGCAGGCATGGCTGTGTGACAGAAACAAAGTCTCTTTGCTGTGGGTCCCTGGGCCCTTCTGGGACCCATCTCCCACTGGACTGTCTCTAATGCTTTTTCATGCTGTAAGCTTTGAGGTGGTTCCATTTCATCCTGCTTCCTCAGGGAGTTATCCTGCATAAAAATGCTGTAGCTCTTTCCCTGACAGGTCCTCTAAGATATATTATAACTATTTTTCATATAGATGCAAAGAGGCTGGCAGCATTATATTCAGATGAAACCATTTATCACCAGAGGTTTGCAAGGCTGAACATAATTCAATAGCATGACAAAATTCTTGTTCTGTTTTTGCTGGAATCCCAAAGCTGTGGGTGAGAACATTTCAGGCCTGAGATCCAGACCTTGTCACTCTTGAATAATGGTGGGCACAGCTCTGGGAGCATTGCTGGAAGGGAAGGCTGACATATGGTGCTAGCCTGACAATTCTGGGGGTAGCTGTTATTTTCTGAAACTTTTGCATTTATTTTATTTTATGCTGATCAGGAAAGCTCTGAGCTGAGAGCAGATGGTACTGATTTGCTCAGGGTTACTGCTGGTCGAAACTAAACAGTGCTGCACTCCATTCTCACAGACAGCTAAACTGGGAATGGGTATTATTTATCCATTGGTGTTTCACTGGAGTTCAGTTGGGAGTGAAGCCACACTCAGCTGGGCACTATTCATTTTCACACAGAGGGAGTTATGGTTCTTCGTCCCTAGAAATCCAAACCTGAAGTGAAAACCCCAGATGCAGGACGGTCTGACCTCAGGCTATTATCAAGTACTTCTCTCTACTGTTTCAAAACCCTTTTCTCAGCAATATGGTTTCCTCTTTCTCCCTCCCTAACTTGAGGAGACCAGATGCGGTATTACAGCAGCTGCTGACCCACTGGCTGGAGGCACACCCCTTCAAGGCACTGCTGAGCTGCTGCAGCTCTACTGATGGGGTTGCTGGGAGTGGCTGTACTTCTCTTTTCTGTAACAAAACATGCCCTGTCGCATTATCATCCAATTCAGCCCTCCTGCATCAATCTGAGAGCTGTTTGTTTGGTTAAACATAGGCTAAACTTGCTGTGGACACCGTCGTGGAGATGCATCCCTTGGGCAGTCTTTTCCCCCTTATTGAGGGAAAGGGAGGTTGCACGAGGTAGCGTTGATAAGAGAAACATTTCCCTGAAGCAGTTACTGACAAATCCACCTTCTCAAAGTCTGTATTAAAACTACTGATTCTGAACACTATGGTCTAGCAGAGCTCAGAAGGCCTCAGCAGCTCAGCACCCCATGTGGCAGGTCTGGGGCAGGCCTGCACAATTCTTGGGGATGGGGAAAAAACAGCACTTCGGAAAGGCAAAGTGTCTCTAGGAACCTGGAGAGCAGAAGAAACAGAGCTACGAGGCAACACCCATTTACCTTTGCAAAAGAAATCAACAGACTGTGATCTCCAGAGGCTTTCTAAGGCCACCTTGCTTTCCCTTTTAGCCTTGGCTGATTGACAAATATACCTGCTGTGCTCCAGTGCATAAAAACATGCCAACAGTGAAATCTACTAATACTAAGATGAAGAAAAGCTTAAAGTTAATGTAATGGTTGCCATGATAATTTACACCTAATTTCAACTCATTTACATTCCTACAAATGTGTCAGAGGCTAGTGATTCCCTCAAAATAGTAGAACTGAGTCATAGGTTTGGATACATAAAAGCTTAACTGCAAACACTGATTTATTACTTTGGGCAGTATTACAATTTTTCGTGGGAAGTTGTATGATCCAGAATGAATCGGAAGTGTGTTCAATTTGAATAAATTATTTCAATTGGTAATTCAAGAACAGAGATTTCCAAATTCTACAGCCAGGACAGTATCTTGAAGTGGCAGGAGCCATCAGACTAAGTTCTAAGTATGAAACTCAAGTCTATCCCATAGTTATAAGTGTGGTGAGGTGGGTATCAGGGCTGTGCCCCTCTGCACAACATGTGCACTGAATTCATTAATTCCCTGGGTGGTCCAGGAACATCCCAGCTTGTCATCAGCACACAGTAAAGATAGTAAAGCTGGTTTGAGACAACAGATTGCCTTGAAAACAGGCCTGAATTCCTCAACACATCCATAATTAAGTAATCGACACACAGGACTTCTCCAGATGGGAAATTTTGACAGTTCTACATATTCCCCCAGGTAGCTCCTGCTGCAGCTCATCTCCTTTGTATATCTAAATGTGTATGTGATGATTAATATCGTGGGTGGATTGTCCCTGGCATTCTCACGTGATTCTGCTACTTTAGCAGTTGCAGAAAGGATCAAGGTGTACATAGATATGACATTTGCAAGTACACAGTACAAAGTGTTCCTGCAGATGCAAAAAAATACTCATGTAGGACAGTCTTTTGTACTCAGTTAAGATATTTAAACCAGTTTTGTATGTAGTTGTCACAGACAAAACAGTCCAGAATTGGGAAATTTTACTTAATTTATTGTCAGGCCACACAGGCGTCTGATCCCTGTTTTGGATATGAAGAGAAAAAGAAACACAAACAGCTAGACACTCAACATGAAACTCCATCCTCCCTCCTTCCCCGAGTCAATTTCCTTTATTTTTTCTGCAGTCACAATTGCTCCAGCAAAACTGCCTGGCAATGGGATGCGTGGTGTGGGAAAGTGGAAGCAGAGCATGTGACGGCTTTCTGCTGCCCACGAGGCTGTTCCTACTGCACTGCTCTTCGTGATTCCTGCCACGCTGAGCAATGGTTTCCACCATATTTCACACCATGGCCTTTGTTGCGCTCCTCCCCTGTGTCCCTGCTCTGACACAGATCACACATGGGTATGTTTTTTCACCATATGATTTTCACTTACTTCAGGGCAGGCTGGAATAATTTTTGGCAGGCAGCAAGGCACAGGCTCATCCCAGAGAGGCCAACGCTGCAAACCGGTGACACATGAAGCCTGGTGACACCTGCCCAGTGCAGCAATATGGTGACAAGGATGGATGGTCACGCAGAGCAGTGACACGGATTGCAGCCAAGCACTTGTACAGCCACTTCAGTGGGGACTCCTCTTGGCACAGGAGAGCAAGTTTTACTTTAAACAAACATTTTCTCTTTGAATATCTCTGCAACATTTGCCTGCATGAGAAAAGGTTACTACAATACCTCTATAGCACTCCATCTGAAAGATGCACAGCTCAGCAACTCAATATATCCCCAAAAGCATGGACATGAGGGTTTGAGGGTTAACTGCCTATCAGCTCACTTCAATTAGAAACCGTAGTAACCATCTTAGAAATAGAGCCAAATATAATCAGAGATCAGTTTCTTGTTTATGCTGACAAGTGAAGGGGATCTGAAAAGAGGCTGTGTGTCTGTCTGTCTCTCAGAGAGCATTGCAAGGGAGGAAACCTGCCAGCCTGATGCCTGCTGAGGAGCGTTCTTACCTTGGGATGAGTTTCAGTCCTGTAGTTGCCATGTGCATGTGTGTGTGTAACAGGGACTCTGCCAAAACTGCAGAAAGGATATCAAAGCCTTGCCCACAGTCAGACTGATGGAGCTACCACCCTCTTTAAATGGACATCTGGGACTGCTGATGCTTAGATAAAGTGTCTCAAGAAACTCCACTGTGTAGTTACACTCTGGGCTGGAAAAACAGCCTCCTTGGATCATGTAAGAGCTGTCGAGGCCTGCTCCAGCTGTGTCCATTTTGGGAAAGGGTTAGGAGAGGTTTAAGTGAGTAGGGGCAGCCTGCAAAGCTGGGACATTTGGGTGGACTCCATCCTTCTTCTGGCTGACTTGGCAGTTTTCACACCCAATTGTTTTTTGCACCAGTGCTGCTGTATATGAAGGTACAATGATTGCTATAATTAAATAACTTCCTTGATCTAAATAATTTCTGACAGCTTTATTTGTACCTATCTAAATTTATAAAGAACCATGTCAACTCTGGTAGCAGTTTTAAAGCCCTCAAATACACTCAGATAGTGCTGTCCAGAATAGGTGCACTGTGAAATCTAAGATTCTTTTCAGAATATGATTTTAAATTAAGAAAGCCATGGCAGCTTCTCATGGACTGCTGTTTGCAGTAGCCAGGCACTTAATTTTAATGCTGATCCCTAATCCTATTTTGAGTAAATCAAAAGTGTAAATAAAATTGTACTATTACACAATTGCTAAGGCAGTCAGTTCTGCTGTCAGCAGATGTGATGGCCAAAGATCCCCTTAATCACAGACACAGGATGTCTGAGTGATACATCTCTGGATAAAGGGATAAATATCAATGTGAAAGTGAAACACTGGCAACCATTTCACATAAAACCTAAGTTATGTAGTGTGCCAGAGGGTTTGAGTCATAGATACATTATACTGTAATATTAGATGCTGCAGACTGTGAAAATGTCATCATTAGCACAAGTTGTGCCTCCTCATCAGGCAGAAACAAAATACAGAGGTCAGTTAACCTGCCACATACTGCACTTTTTTTTACTATTATGGCAATAGTAGCTCCACTGAATTCCTATGAGTAATTTATCTCAGGTACAGATAGGTGTATCAATATATGTTAGTATCTGTTTTGCAGACAGTTGCAAACTTCCACAATCACACCACAAAGATTTCTCAGAGGGACTCACAGATTACTGATGTTTACCCCAGAGTAATTGCTGTCACACCATGTGTGCCTTTTGTCTGTCAGATACATTAGTTTGAGATACAGTCTGCCAAACGATGAATGTCTGTGTTCTCGAATTCCTTTAAAGATGCTCAACCTTTAACTGTCCCTCTTAGACACCAGATGAAAGCAGCATTCAGACATCTAACAACTAAATTTTGCTGCACAACTTGTCCCAAGGCCAGGGTAATGGAGATTCCTTGAGGACATATGAAGGTGATCTCCGACAACACATTCTTGGCTGGCAGCTGCTTCAGCACATAATAAATACCTGGAATATATCCAACTATTTTGGGAGTAGTTGTATAAAATCTAATCTGATTCAGAATTCCTGTGCAAATGTTGATAGATAAAATGGCACGAGATAATTTTAAATACATACTGTCTTCTTCATTACCTGTGCACTCCTTTTCTTATTTTCCTTAAACCTTCTTTTGACTTCAAAGTCCCTAATCACATTTTCATTGCACATCATTATTTATGCAAAACCTGGAAACTGAAGGGTTGTTTAATTTCAGTGTATGCCTACAGACTAGGCTAAAGTCCATGTTCCTCCAGAAAGCCTTGGAAGCAGCAAAGGGCAATATGTTACTGCAACTTGTGAAGGGCTGCAGCTGTCTGTTTAATTAGTCTGAGACTGCATTTTTCCGGAGTGAGTTATGAAGCTGTGAGCTGTGGACTGCTAGCTGATAAGGCTGTCATACCACGGCTTCAAGGGGTCTGAACCTCTGCATTCACAGAGGAAGCACAGCATTTTCATGGCTGCATGCAAGCAATATCCCGCCACAAAAGAACACTTAACACTAGTGCAGGTGGAGCCCGTATCTCCATCATCCCCAACAAATCTTCAGGAGACTGAGTGTCCAACCTTATGTAAATAGTTCTCTGTTTAGTACCTGAGGAGTACAAATTGGTTGTACTCCTGGTGCAAGGCAGGTGCTGAAAAAGGTCTGGCTCAGATTTTCCTTACTGTCTAATAAGGAGTATGTTTATGATGATCAAGGGGCTGCTGCCCATGGTCCACTTAGAGAGGCTGCAATTTCATACCCTGGAGAAGAGAAAGTGTAAGTGATTCATGGCACAAGAACAAAAGATAACAGGCACAAATTGAAATTTAAAAAGGTTGTACCAGTCTGGACATTGATAAAAAATTTCTTCACCATGAAGAAATTTCATGAGAAATAGATGACTCTGAGACCTCCTGAGGTGCCTTCTAACCTGTATTATTCTATGGTTTTGAAAGTTTCATGGAGTTCTCATTGCTGTTGCAGTTTGTCTCTGTGCCCCATTCCCAGTGGGCCTGGTGATACACCATGGATCCTGTGTTTAGGGAGGGACTGGAAGAATAAGTTCTAATGGCTCTTAGTGGAAATTATCTCCAGCATACACTGGTCTCACGCGGACTTGCAATTGTCTGTGCATGCTAAAACTCACTCATGTGAAGAATTTAGAGGCTCCTATGTTGCTCTGTTTTACCAGAAAGTACCTATTTCTCCCAGCCTTTCTCCCTTCTTTCAGCATACCATTAGAAAGGTTCTGCTGATGGCTGCTTGGACTCTTGAGAATGCCAGTGTGGCCTGGCAAGGTTAATGGAAGACAGAGAAAGGACACTATAGCCCAGAAGGTTCTGGAAAAGGAAAAAGGGGGGCATGTGGAAGACAGTGCTGTAGTGTTATTTCCCATGTATGGAGAATAAATGCAGTGGCAATAACACTGACAGTAACAACACGACACCTAGCAGACCAGTGGCAGGAAATAAAAGCAGATGCTGTTCTGAGCAAGCTTTTCCTTGGAAAACTGCAGTCACAATGTACACGATCACCACAATTATTGCAGCATGGTCTTAACCAGAATAACTGGTGTGATGTAGCTGGTTTCTGTGCAGGAGTCTTCTCCAGCTGATGTCAAACAAGGGAAACACCTCTTTAACAAATCCAGCACACTCCACTGACTGTAATTGGGCTACAGCAGGAACAGTGGCTGGGACAGCTTTGGAAAATGCTTACATTCATAGTGTGTTGCACTCATGCCCATTCTCCCTTCTCTTAGGGTTCAAGCAACTATACAAGGCAAAATAGTCACCAGCATTAGGCTTCTGGGCAGCCAAGAACCATGGCATGAAGCCTGAGGTTGGTGGTGACAGGAAGAAATATGTTTCCTGATTCCATTGGATGGACTTCGCCTAGAGCACTGTTCTTGACCTTGGATAGGAGCACCAAGCCCAGGTCCAAGGTTCCCTCTATAATGACAGGTCTTATATGAAGGCCAAACTACCTGTAGCACCATGATGAACTCAGAATCAAAGCTTTCATCTAGATTATCTTAAGTGAGATCCCTTTTGACAAGTCCTTAGCCAGAGACTCAGTGTCCTAAATCTTGAACCAACATGCTGCTAACAAGAACCCCCTTCAAGCACTGCTGCACTCCTGGCAGCAAAACCTGACCCCCCTCTTTCAGCACAGCCTCACACAAACCATGGCAATTCTAAACCCCACATCTTCCTTCTGTAGGAGGATGAAGTCTGGGACATCTGTCTTTGAGAATAAGGAAGAACAAAAAGTAATCCCCTAAACTTAAACTGGATAAAGAACAGGAATAAGGATAGCAAAAAGAATGGCAAAAACACCCTGAAAAAGAATAATAGAAAATAGCAGCAAAATGCAGTGCCCATGGCAATGGGCCCTGGCAGCAAACTGCTGAGTGTGGGCCTTTTCTGAGCTATGACACAGGTCAGGGAGAAACACCAAGTGGAGTGATCACAGAATGAGGTACACACAGCGACAAAGGCTCCGCAAAAAATGGGACTCTTCCAGATGGCTACATGGACTCGAAGATTCAAGGGCTAAACAAAATTAAAGGCTATAAACTGTTCTGAATCCAGAGCCTTAGACAAAGCTGTTGACCAAAAAACCCCAGAGGACATTTAAAAAGTTGTTACAAATTTGTATGCCTTGATTTCCCAATTTATTAAGTGAAAATAATGTTACCTCCTCAATATATTTTATATGCTTCATTCCTTCAATGTTCAAAGGGCTCTAAGATCTTAGGAGGATAGTCAGGTACGGAAGTACAAAACATATTATTTTTGATTACCATCTTATTGATCAAAATTTCTCATATACTTGGAAATTCTACCTGAATTGAAGTGACTTTTCAAAGCCATACAGCAGTGTTTGACTACATGTGGAAAATAACCCGAAGACCTTTGTTCCAATTAAGATGATGAGATGGAAAATTTATTCAGAATTCTGGATTAATATTCTTACCTAAAACAAACAAACAAACGAACAAACCCAAGAAAAACCAAAAAAACCGAACAAAACTGTAAGGCTCTGTAAGACAGTAAAAACTCAATAAAAAACCTTACAGAGTATAAATTCTTCTCATCTCAAGTCTCCTTGGACTTCTGATCTGGCTACAGCAGGAGATAGTAAAATGTAAAATTTCAGTCCTAGGAAAAATAACCTATTAAAAAAATCTGTGTGAAGTCCATAAAAAGGCATTTACCAAGGAGTATCTGTAATCAACCTTCATTAAAGAAAAATATGTTTTCAAAACCTAACTACATTGATGGCTTTAGCAAAACCTTCCAACAATTTTGTGAGGTCCTACCCTTAAGAAGAAGGGAGCACCCAAAATCCATAAATGCTCATGCTTGACAGGAGCAACAGAAGTCAAAGGGTCTGCAAAAACTCACAAAGTTTTATTAGTAAATTACACATTTTGCATGAAAATTGCTATGTTAGCCCCTGGCCTCTTATATAAGTACACAGCAGTAGGTTTTAGATAAAGGGGTAAGATGAAAGGGAAGAGAGAAAGAAAGTGAGGAATTAAAGAGGAAGAGAGAGAAAGTAAAGTAAGAAAAGAAAGAGACCACTAGTCCTGGTTCCAGTGTTGATGCAGCTGATGGAGTGTCCAGGGTCCTGGGAAAACTCTCTGGGCTTGGTGGGGGTACTTTATATAGATCATTTTCCCCACCCTAAAGACAGATTCTTTCTTTCTATGCAAATTAGTTGTTATGTACAGCCCATTCTTTCAGATCTTTCTGGAAATGGGTCAGAGGATTTGGGGGTCTTGGGTGGTCTTGTTCCCCCTGCCAGCTCACTTCTTGATCTTATTCCTGTGCTTGCACTGGACTGTGTTGGGCTTATCTCCAGGAACCAGAACAAGGACATCTTTCCCTCAAAAGTGCTGCACCACCTTCTCATGGCCCCTTTTCCAGCCATATCCTGTTCTTTCTAACAGCACGTTATTATTACCAACAAGTCTGGGTAATTTACCTACAATCCTTGGTTGTCTCCACAGCCCTCCAGCTATGAGTGCTTGAGACATCCACATTGATCCCTTATCTTCTGGCGTACAGATTTGTACATGACGATATAGTGACAGGCACACTTTTCATTTTGTAATGCAAGACATTCTGATAATGACATAAAGAATCAGTGATTGATACTTGTAAAGCAAAAATATAGTCAATTGAAAAACAGAACATACCTTTCATCTGGTCCACTGGCTAGCCCACAGAAGATAAGATTATACTGCTCCTCCTGATAATGTTTTTAATACTGAGAGACCCAGTCCTGGTGAGCTTAATCAGATTAAACATGACAGGCTTGATATTGATTTGATATTCAGTCACACTAATACAACATCCAGTAGTTTAATTCATTATTTGAAAATCTGATTTTACCCAATGTTTTAAAAGAGTTTTATTAATGGTACAGGTCTTTCTTGATCTTCGAATGATTTAATTGTCATGATTTAACTAAACTGGACATGGATCAGGAAAAAAAGGCATTTTGAAGTTGTGCTAATGAAGTCTCTTGCATCTGTTGAATCACAGTTCACACCTGATTATCTATTTTACTTAAACCAGAAGAGAAGAAAATTTCAGCTTAAATTTGCCTGTTTCTGCAATCATTACACCTGTTTTACATTGCAGTAACCACCACTGATTTCGGTGTATTTATGCCCATTTTATATCAACATAACAGAGAAGGAAACAAGGCCCACGTAATTTGACTTTTCTTGACCTCCCCTATTCACACAGCTAAGTTGTATATAATCAGCATGTATGAAGTGGGTAAAAGCTTATACTCCAGCATAAAAATAGGGCATCTCTACTTACACCATCGTCACTGACTGCCAGGCAGAGTCATGCAGACTGGAGCAGTAGAAGATTAAAGCACTTCAATCGTGCTGCTTCTGTGTTAACTGATAGGTGTTGCTCAGAAGATGCTAAATGAAGTCCAGGTTTCCCGTAGGCACTTATAATTAAGAATATTAAGCAGGAGTTCACTGTGTTTTTCTAGATAACTCAGCTGAAGATCAGAAATTTCACAAAAGTATTTTATACATGAATTTACATGAATTCTGCAGATACAACAGTATCTGCAGAAATATTCACAAGAGTATTGGTACATCTTGCCTCCTTATGACAGATTTACAGACTCAAAAAGTACACAGGAATATCTACAGAGAGAGGGAGTTCAGCACGTGTTGCTTGTACAGACTTGTCCCACCATCACGAGCTCGCCTCCTAAACCAGAACTGTTCTGAATCACTTTCACCTGAAGTCAACCATCAGAGGAAATAGTGACTGCAGAAACTGCTTGAAGATATTTACATTGCTTGCAGTGCCCTTCAAGGGGGACACCTGCAGTTGCAATCTACATTGGCTCCTCTCATGGATCTTTCAAACAGCTCACTTGGAGAGTCATAAACAAGAGTCATGAAGAGGTTCTGTGCACAGCAAAAGGGGAACAAGGGATTCATGTACCACACTCCAGCCACTTTGCTTCGCTGTTGACATAACATTCAGGATCTTCCACAATCTCTGGTTGTGATGGCAGGAACCACTGCTCCCTGGGTTCCCAACAGCCTGCATTATCTGAGCAACAATGCTGCATCATCTGAGCAAGTGTTTGGGGAATTTTCTGACTTAACAAATAAAAAAGAGTGAGTAGCTAGAAATAACACATCTAATGAATACTTATAGACTTTAAAGAGTTTCTTATTAGAAAGAGAAGCTAAAATAAAACTGTATCTTGTTTGTTTCCAACTCTTGTTTTAGGCTACAGCATGCTCAGGCTTCCAGACAACCCCAAAGGTATGGATGACCCAGCTTTATTTAGTGCTCTGACACAGAATGAGGAGCCCAGAAACCCTGCAACCATTGGCTCCAAAGATTCCAGATTCACCAGATTGGTCAGGCATGATTTGCCCTTAGCGAAGCCATGACAGCTGTCTCAGATCATCTCCTTGTCTTGTATGTGCCTGAGCACTGCTTCATTGAGGATCTGCTCCAGGATCTTCCCAGGCATAGAGATGAGGCTCACCAGCCTGTAGCTTCCTGGGTCTTGTTTTCTTCCCTTTTTAAAAATCAAGAGCAATGTTCCCCTTTGTCCAGTGGAGTTTGCCTGACCACCATGGCTTTTCAAACACACTTCCTTTGCCTCATTCTTCACCAGCAAGTTTTCCTTGGCTGTTGCGCCTAGAGAGGGAGCAAAGGAGAACTGTCTCCTCCTTGGAAGGGGATTGAAGCAAATGCCTCCTGGCAAAGCTTGACTCATCCAGTATGATCAGATCACACATGCCCTATGTACCTGAAGAAAGGTTCAGGGAGCACCTAATAGCAGCCTTCCAGTGCCTGAAGAAGGTTCCAGCTGAATGTGAGGGTGGGGAGAAATCCTTCTCACTAGGAGGATAATTAGGCACAGGAACAAATTCTCTAGAGACATTGGAGAACCTATGTTCTTGGAAGTTTTCAAGACCTGACACGACAAAGTCCTGAACAATATTGTCTGAAATCTTCATTGACCTGAAGGCCAGACTCAAGCCAGACTCGAGCTAGAGCTCTTTCAAGGGCAGTTCCAACCTGGACAGCCCTACGAATTATCACACGTTTTGAGTGGCCTGAGATCCAACAGGAAATGGTTGAAAAAGAAATCAACCCAGGATTTGCCAAGACTTCAGCTCACCTTTTTCCCTTCCTGATGCATCTCCGCTCTTACCAGCTCAAAATAACATTATGTTTTTAGAGACTACACCATTCTATCCAGGAATATCCTCTGATTCCCAGGTCTAAATCTGGAGCCATACCACCTCCTGAATGCATCTGGAGCTCTCACAGTGATGTGGATATATGGAACTTCACAGCTGTCCTCCTTGCCCTAACCTTGCCTTGCACATCATATTAAATAATCCCAGCTCTTGGAAAGCTGAAATGATAGAAGCAATGTGGAATGGGGTAACACAGCCGGAACACCACTGTACCACGGTGTGACTCAACACATAATTTAGGACATAATTCCTCTGTGGATTTCCTGATCAAGTGGAACCCCATAAAACCTGCCTGTAGCCATGACTCATAGAAAGGGCATAGAAGATGACTCCAGCACCGTTTGCATAAAAGGATGTCTGACCATTTCTTCTACATATACATTCCCACTGTTGTCTTCTGGATATTTTCAGTCTTTAATTTCACTCCCACTCTTTTCCATTGCTCCATGCTAGTTAGTTGACTCTCACTGGCCTCTGAATATTTCCCTTTGTGAGGAAAAGTTTTGTCTCTTTAGTATTTCAGCATCAAATAGAACACTGTTGCTTTAACTACACACTCGGACATTTCCCCCCTCAAATTTCCAGTGCTGCATTTCCATTCTCTGTGTAAAAAAGACCTTTGGGATTAGCAAATATTGCACAACATTTATCAGTTAGTTGTTATTTAAATCTCAAAAGTCTCCTAAATTTAAATCTTTTAACTAGAATAAAGTGGCAGATCTTTGTGACAATATAAGTTAGGTGTACATAAACACTAATAAAGTGACACAGAAATAAGTCGTCTTAACAGGAATATGCATTAATTTCCACTACTATGATCAGTTTATAAAGAGAGAAAACGTTACTATGTAAAACATTGGAGGCAGTATCTGTAGCGAAAAAATAAATCAGATACCTTCTGATTCCCCAGCAAGAAGAAAGAAACTCCTGCCAGCAGAAGCAAAATAAGTGCATTAAACAGAAAGACAAAGTGCATGGAAAATGAAAGCATAAGGAAGGTGCTGGTTCAGTATAGTAAAATTAACAAGGGCTGTGGAAAAGTTCACATATTATCTGACACTAAGGATTTGACACAACCTAATCTCAGCAGGTTCACTGGCCCACAGATTTCCCCAAATATTTGTGGAATGATTATTAATTGCTGCCTGATAAGATAAATGCCAGATTTTTTTTCTGAAGATTATCTCATATTCCTGTTTAATAAGCAATACTCAGATATGAGTATTGTTTCATCCCAATTTCAGTGCTGTTTTGACACAAAAATCATACCTCTAAAAATTAGCCATCTAAAATCTCACTTCTGTTTCCACTGTCTTTGAGATCTCAGGATCAAATTTACAGAGAGAGAAATATGAGATACCTTGCTAACAATCCAGAGAAAGGACAAGCTATAAACAACTGTGAATTTCAGGGGTGTGTTCCAATTTCTTGGTCCATTTCTTGAGAATACTGAGGAAGAAATGAGACTACAGGCAGGAACTTAATTCAGAGAGCTTGGCAAATCAGTGGGAGAAAAGAGGAAACACTGTGTGCAGGGGGCCATGCTGCAACTCAGTTCATAAGTTCATTGCAACTTATCAGATTGGCAACCTCTCCGAATGTCACCACAGTGAAAGTGCAAAGCCAGACCCTACAGGTATCTGTTAGGTAAGTGCAATCCAAATCAAATAGCTCAAACTGGGACCCCACACTGATTCCTGATGCAGCACAAGCTGTCACATAGAATACCTGCCATCTCTCTCCCTAATAACACAGGCAGCTCTTCCTTCTACTCCTCAGCCTCATAATTTAAGGTAATGTGGGTTTTTTTCATTTATGCATCAGTCTGATCTGTATTGAAATTGATGAATAAAGTTCATCCCTGTCTCATCCTGCCACAGTAGGCTCCAATCTAGTTTCCACTTCATGTTTAATTACAAAGCACTAAATAGAAATCGGGACAAATGTGAGTGAAGCAGAATTTAATAGAAAAAACAAACAAACAAACAAACAAACACCTAAATCCAAACATGCCATTCACAGAAAACTCTGTATAGCATAGCAGGTGCCTATTTGTTTAGCCCAAGGACCTCTTGGTGCTTATCAGTTTGCTTCTGTGTGTGCCTACAGCCCGACCGCTCCCGTGCCTGCCTCTCCTCAGCCCATTCCTTTGCTTACATCCAGTGCGTATTTCTAGGCCACGCTCCTTGCACACTAATGGGATTAAGCTCTTCTCAAAACGCAGCTGCAATCTTTTCCCCTGTGGACAGCGGGAGCAGAAAATTGCCCACGCATTCAAGCAGCAGCCCCAGGGCGAAGGGCGGTGCCGCGGCTCCCACCCTGCGCCCCAGCCCCGGCACCGAGGCTGCTGACAGCCCCTGGCTGTGTTCTGTAGAGAGCATCGAGGGTGCACCGGGTCTGCAAGAGGACCAAGAAGAAATCTACATCTCTTCTACACTGTAAGGACTGCAGGGCAGTGCTCTAGGAGCGTGCCCACTGCTCCAGTGACTCTGCATTTCATGTAGATCAGTCCACAGAGATCCTGGGAACCACAGTGACCTGCGCAGTGCAAATATTGTGCAAGACCGCTTTAAAAAAACCCAGCAACTTTTTTTTTCAGGGATCATTTATGTTTGAGACATCAAAGAGAAAGATCTCCAGCTCTGCAAATGAGTTTACTTAGACACAACTTCATCATTTATGCAATTACTCACCAAATGTGCCAATTTTATTCCTGCTCAATTCAACAGACTGCTAACATCCTAAATTTAAGCACCTGAGGCAGTTTTTGCTTGTTATCAGCTTAGGCTAATATTCTAAAGACAAATCTTTTCCCTTCATTTTTACCTTAAGAAGCAACAAAATACAAAACTATAAATTTCCATGAGGATGTCCTTGTTTTCAAAGGTGTTCCCCTAGACAATTGTATTTCAACATCTGCACAGAAGGAGCCCAAAGAATGGCTCAGTCCAGCAGCAATTTGCATGCACCAGCTCTGAGAGAGCAGAAATAATCCTGCATCTGTGTGCTGGGTTTCCTCACCTGCAGCTGGGATGACTTAGCAGAACAGCAGGGCATCCTTATGCAGCATCACAGCTCGAGTCACGTTACAAATACCCTTGTTGACTGAAACGGTCTCAATTTGTCTCCCAGCCAAACATTAATCTGTGATGCACTGTTATGAGAATGGACAATGCTTGGGGCTCTGTCCAATCCCTATCAATTTATAGTCACTCTTCTCAGGAACAACAGGACCGAGGTATTTCCCTTATAAACTTCACAGTTCCCTTTCAGAAAGGATGCCAGGGGAAAAATAAATCACATTTCTTTAAACTAATAGTGCAACAAGTTTTATAACCTTGTGATATTTTTTGGCCAGAACGCTGTCTGTACAGTAGACCTTGCCCTCCATACCATTTTTTAGAGAACATAAACAAATTATTCCAGTTTTCTTTCCCTTCTCTTTAAAGACACAGTGTACGAGATCCTGAGCATATTAAAGTCAGTGGCAGCTCGTTGGAGTAGCTCTGCATTTTACAGGATCAGGCTGAACTAGAAAGTGTTTGAGCATATTAACACAAGCCCAAAGAAAAAAACAGTTCAAGGCTGAAGTTCATGTGAGGACACTGGCTGATGTCATGAATTGTGAAACTGTAACTCCTCTAACTGATCGGTTGTAGCAAAATGCCCAGTGTCTGTCCCTCTACCGCTTTTTACAAATGTTTTGATTTATCTTGTTTTGCTTCAGGTGTTCTCCTGCAAAGCCAGCATGAGTATTACAGAAAGTGGGCAGTCAGTAAATACGTATAATCTTCTATGCTGTCGACTCATTGAAGAAAGAAACTCTGGGTAATTAGTGTTTCTAGGGAGTTCCGTTTTTTTTTTGTTTCATTTTTTCTTCACAGAAGCCACAAATCAAATGAAGAAAATAGAACCTTCAGCTTGCTAGAATGAAAAAGGAGACCTGAATCATTAGAAAGTCATTTTCTGTATTTCTACACTGGACAGGTGTCATTTGATCCTCAGACATAACTGTGGCAGCTTGGTTGAACTTTGGATGTGCTGCAAAAGTGTTGTCAACCCTGTATTTTCACCAGGACACACAACCATGTATCTGTCTCTCATGTCTGAATACACACTGTGCATTCTGAAATACAAAACAAGAGTCAATCAGTTTAGCTCCAGGTCTCTGATCCCTCCAACACACAAAGCTCAATTATGCCCTGCAGACACTGTGGTGGCTGTTGTGACTGTGTTAGTGCAGGGGCTCTGGTTTGAATCAGCCCTCACCACATCAGGTGATAAACAAAACACATACCTAGAAATGGTCTCAGCTCCAGAGGACTCAGCATTTACTCCAGACCAGTAAACACTGATTAAATTATAAATGTAACTCTAGATAAACAGCAGTAAAATCTTCACACTATGTCAGATCATCACAAATTCTGCATTGGCCAAACACTGCTGAAGAAACAATTCAGAAATATATCTGAATCCTGAAATAAATGTATTGGAAATATTTCATTCTTTTTCCTAAAAAAGCCAGATGCATTCATTATGATGAACTCTACTTTATTTGACCAAGCTGATCACTGTAATGAAGTGGAGGATATTTGGTTTGGGAGGCAGAGAAAATACTTTGTGCTCATTTGATTCAAAAGGAAAAGAAACTCAGCTGTTTGGATGTTTGGGAATCTCGGTGTGTGGACAAAGTACAGGTGATTGAGTCTAATACTCCTGTCAGCTCCCTTCCTGCACTGCATCCCACACTCCACAGCCATCACTTGACCAGCTGCAGAGGCTTATTTTAGTTGCACATTAATTGTGCCAGGGACACACTCAGTATAGCTCAGAGGTTACTATTACAAAGTTTATTGGCTCAGGTACAGTGCTGCACAAACAACAATACACAGTGTTTGGTGTCAGTTCAGGAAGCGGTTTTGCCATTTTTATATGACCTGGAACATAAAGAATCAGCTTTACTAACCCAAGCCAGATCCATACAACTGTATATCTGAACCACAGTACAAAACCAGGAAAACCCAGAAATGCAAGGCTTGCACCTTTAACTTTCTAAAGCCACATTAGATTCAGCAGGCTCCTGCTCAGGAGGGTGTTTCTTGATCCAAGCTGATGCTAGACAGTTGCACTCAAATACCCATGAGCAACATTTACTTGTCATCCAGCTCATGAGGAGACCCCAGCATGGAAAAATTAGACAGCAGATCCACCTGAGTGGTTCTTGGTAGAGGTTATCTCAGGACACAGCCAAAACTGGTAAACTGTTCTGGATCCACAGTGCCAATTCAGAACCAGTCAGGCATATTCGTAACTGTAATTTTCAGGGTGTCCTGTGTCATTGCACCCATCTGTGTGACAGCAATTTCAAGCTATCTCAGCTTCAAAATACTCTGAGCAATGAAGTGACTGAACTTCTGTTACTCTTTGAAGAACATGCAAAAACCTCAGTATTGGTTATGCAATGCATACCAAGAAATAACAATTTATGTGGTGTGATACAAAGCCATCACCATAATCTGAAATTTACCTCTTCCAAAAGTCGAGGCAAGAAGTCTCATAGTATGTCTGGAAGGCTACCAATCCAAGTTCCAGCAGAAACACAGGCATCGGCTTCCAAAGATAAGACCTAGTGGCCAGATGTAGCTCTTAAGAAGGTGTAAAGAAAAGCTGACTTGCTGTGAGTCACGCTCAGAAGCACAAAAACTGACAAACGTGAAGGTTAGCTGTGCCAGGGTCCTGTGACCCATGTCCTGCAGTCACACAAACACCACTTGGTAGGTGGAGTTCAGAAAAGAGATGCTATGCCACAGACCGAACAGATCTGTAGACAGACCATCAAGCAGTATTTCAACCGAGTATTAGGGATTGTATATATATATACACACTTGCACAAACAAAAGATCTAAATATCAAATTACATATAATCCAATGTGACTGCTCACCAGAAGAAATTGCCATCTCCTGTAAACATAATCTTGCACCAGATTTAACCCTGTCCTATACACCGCTTAGATACAGAAATTCCTCTTATTTTTCATACATACAGTCAAGTCAGTTTTTCATACATACAATCTGCATAGCCCATCATTTTTAAAGAGAAACTTCTACACAAGCTTTTGTGTAAACTACAAGGTAGAAACACTAGGTCTGCTTCATTCACTGAATATGAGCAATTTTTATTCAATTCTATGCAAAATAATCTACTTCTCCATGACTCCTTGTGATTGGGATACTATTTAATAGGACTATGGATGGATACAGTTCAGCAGTGAGAATTAAATTCTAGAGCACATTAAAATCTGCTTAGATTATCTTAACCAATCATGCACTGATTTACTCTGGAGTCCCAGCCAGGTATCCAAGGTGAAAGAACGCTACGAGAACACAACTGAGATGTTGCAGAATGGCATAGGATGGGAAGCTTTAGGAAGGATAAAAGGAGTTTAGCCTTGGAGGAAGAAAAGCTCTACAGGCTCCACTCTGTTTTCCTTACAGATTCACAGCAAAGAACTGCATGCAGCGAGGGGGCAAGTGACAGACACCTGATAAACTCCAGCTGCACCAGCCTGGTCATCAGGCACCAAGGGACCTGTTGCCAAAAACTGTAAGCTTAAACACCACCACTAGTACTAGATACACCAAATCTACAGCACAAAGAAGCACATTTAAAATTCTGCCCTTTTGCCAGCATACCTGAAAAGAAAAACAACAGTATTAAGAAACAATGTTGACATTCAATCTGTCAATATGCCTTGGAATTATCACCCAGATAAAGGGAGCACAGGGGATTGGTTCAGGCTCAGAATTAACAACCAAAACAACTAGAAACACTAGAGAGGGAAATTCATGCCCTGTACATAATCATGGTGTGTGCAGAAATTCCAGTCACAGCGATCCTCTATGCAATGGTGACAGGACTCTCACAGATAGATTAAATAAATATCAAGTTTTGCAGCAGTGATTGAAGAAAGCATATAATGTAATATCCATCTTAATTTGACTGTCCTTGCACACTTCCTAAGACATCAGCCTGAGGACATATTTACAGGATAGTTTTCCTCCAGATACAGCAGCAGACCACAGTATGGACTTTATATACATAAAATGCTGACTGCACAATTCTGCTACACAGAATCATTTATTATCAGAAATCCCTGGGGAACAAAATATGTCCCTGAATTAATATGAATTCATTAAAGCTACCATTAGATCTTTGTTTATTAAAAATACCTAAACAATTACCTCTAAAAATCTCTCGCATGTCAAAGGAATATGTTGGAAGATAACTGTTGAAGAACCCCAACTCCGTCAGTAGGCAAGTGGTATCAACTGCAGAAACAATTTAGCTGAGCTTGCATCTAAACTGAAGAACATTATATCTTGGTGTGGTTCCTTCTGGAGGGAGAAGTTAAGCCCCACGTACATTACAAATCCTGATTTCAACAAGCCAGTTGAACAGTCCAAAGTCAGTTTTACAGATAATAGATGACAGATACAGCACAGAAATCAAGTATTTGAGTTTCCCAGGATTATTTCTCTTTCGACATTGTAACAGTACTCCCATCATCTACGGCTGCAAGAGTTGTATTTAATTTTTTCCAAACTTAAAATATGTTCTCCTCACCATCAAATAGTGATTTAACATAGTTCTGTTTAGCATAGTACCATTTTCTATTAATATTCTGAAATGCCCTAACTTTACAATATTTCAGTACAGATACAGCTGAAGATATGTTCATATGGGATAAATTAAACCATTATTCAAGCTCTGGCACAATGTAAGATACCAGAAAGAGCCAGCAAGGAGGAAGAACAAGATGCTGACAAAAATTATGTCTGAGCAAATCACTATTAATTATTCTATTGAAAACTTGAAGATATATCAGCAGAATTCGGTAGTAAGAAATGTCATTAAAAAAAACAACAAACCCTGTAGCATTTTTCTGACTTTTCCAATTTCTTGCTAAAGTTTAGATAAAAGACTGATCTGATAAAATAACTTTTTCTTTTTACTAATCAGTTTTATATTAAAGCAGAATTTTAAAAAAATTAAGCTTTGTCCCTTGCAGCAGAGAAATTTCACCATGAAAAAGATATGGACAGATAACACAGATAAAGGATGTGTTAAGGGGTAAAATCCTGATGTGACACCACAGAAGAAAGTTTTGTGACAAAACATGGGAGATTTGCATATAAAGATAATTTCAAATTATCCATGGTCATGTTGTCACACTGATGGGACACCCTACAAAAGGAATCCTCAGAAGGAATTAAGGAAGAGTTAAGTCCAGACAATTTCAGAAAAATAATTTTATATTTAGGGGGATGTGGAAAAAGTGGAGCAGCTTTCTAAACCAGCAAGCACTTTTAGATAAGTTTTGCCATTGGAAGAGAGCAGACTGGGTTGTCTATGCAGCAACAAACAAGACGGAGATAAAAAGGGGAAGAGCTACAGAGAGACCTTAAAAGAAAATGGAAATTTCAATTTTTTTGCTCAGATGAGGAAGTTAGGGTAAGAAGATAACTTTGTGTCCACAAGACTGAATAAAAGCAAGCAGAAAATCTAAGACAAGAATTAGTTGCAAGTTCATGGTGGCTAATAGCAATAACAGCAACTACCATTGCTATTCGCAGATTTTGTTGAAAAACAGCACTCAAGCTGGCAGAGGGAAGCATACAGGAAACTCCTGATATATGTAGTCTCTTAATGTTTCCAACTTCTTCACAGACTTTTCCCGTTCTCTGGAAACCCTTTCCCTCCTGAGAAAACGAATGAAAGTAGTTTCACAGAATCACAGAACGGGTAGGGTTGGCAGGGATCTCAGTGGGTCACCTGGCCCAACCTCCCTGCTCAGACAAGGTCAGCCTAGAGCACACGACACAGGATTGTGACCAGATGGTTCCTGAATATCTCCAGCGAGGGAAACACCACAGCCTCTCTGGCCAATATACGTATATTTATACATATAAAACGGGTGCTTTTCTCACATGGAATGGCATAAAACAAGGGCATGCGGAGGTCAACAGGGACTCACAAGGGTAATCAAATTAATGTGGCTCATTATGGATACACCAGGATCTTTACGGAACAATGTCAGAAACACTTAGATCTCATTCCTAACCTTACTCTTTGCAATTTTTTGGGCATTCTTATTTCTATCAACATATGACTGGTGAAACCCAATGTTTCTGAATCATATTAATAAACAGTAGTTATACAATTTTTGGGTTTGTATATTGACAACAACCTAAGTGTTAATTCATCAGTGGTCTTACAGAAAAGGCTAACTGAGCAGTTGGTTTTTGGTTTTTTTTTGATTTTTAATGCAGTTGAGTAGCATTGTTAACAGTTAGTTATTTTTCCACATGCCTGATTAGCAGAGAGCGAGACAACCATCTTCCAGTCATGCACAAGCCACGGCTGTGACACTAACAGTATTTGCTACTTGCTCCAAAAGTGTTCTCCTGTCTCAGAACAATTCACGGACTCACAGAATCCATTAGGTTGGAAAAGACCTCTGAGATCATCAAGTCCATCCTCTGACCGAACACCACCGCGTCAACCAGACCATGGCACTGAGTGCCACATCCAGCCTTTCCTCAAGCTCCTCCGGGGACGGTGACCCCACCACCTCCCTGGGCTAATGTTCGGATGTCTAATCACCCTTTCTGTGAAGGAATTCTTCCTCATGCCCGCCCTGAACCTCCCCAGGCGCAGACTGAGGCCGTGCACCCTTCTCCATTCCCCGGGAGAAGAACCCGACCCCCACCTGGCTACAACCTCCTGTCAGGTGCTGGTACAGTGATAAAGTCACCCGAGCCTCCTCTTCCTCCTCTATTCAAATGCCAGACAAATACGATTCAAAACCTCAAGTATCTACTCGAATTAGAATACCAATTAAAATTATAATGAGTATAAAAGAAAGCTTTTGGAAAGCAGGTGTAACTTTATATGTAATCTCTGACCAACAGTAACTTGAAAGAGGGCTCGGAAGTATTTTCTGTCAAAAAGTGTCCTGTTCTTCCACTGAGGCAGTCGGTGCCGAACGCCGGCAGCGGAGGTGGATGGAGGAAGGGTGCTCTGGAAGGCCGGGAGCTCCTTTCCCACACGGCCATCGGCCTCAGTCCCTGGGTAGGAGGGGCCCGTGCGGCGCCGCGGCTGCCCCGGAGCGCGGCGCTGCCGGGAGCGGGAGGGGGCGCGGGCGGGGTTCCCCCCGCGGTGCCGGGGC
>VZTG01007436.1:3260666-3368325 GCA_013397845.1 Melanocharis versteri | reverse complement strand
TCCACAACAAATGGCCGGACAGAGGCCCAATTCCCATCCGGTCCTTCCATTAAGATTTTGTGTTTGCTTTCAAAAGCACAGGCTTTCCCCCCAATTCCGGAGAGGCACCCGGCCGCAGGCTGTAGTTCCCAACACTGGGGCCACTGTTGTTGTAAGATGACCGTGACATCGGCCCCAGTGTCCAGCATACCTTTGAGGGGAACTACCTGATCCCCATAACGGAGTTGGCATGTCAATGTTGGTTTCTGGTCTCCCATTAGTTCCGTCCATAAGACTTCCCTGGACGGCGGTTCCGAGAGGCAAGGCGGGATGACGACTCCTTCTGTTATCACAAGGCCCCTGGATAAAAAGAAAGGCACAGATGTTACTCTAATATCTAAATGAATCTCATTCCCCCCTCCTCTCATATAAGTGAACGAAGGAATAATTTCCAGTCCCGGGATCGATTTTGGGACTTTGCCGTAGATGAAGACGTGGCTCTTTGGTGCTGGCACTGGTGAAACTTCGGCCGAAAACCTGTAGGTGCCCGGTTCCCTGAACCAGGTGGACTCAAGGATCCGAACATCCACAATCCGTTGCTTTGGGGGAGTAAATTGGTGACACTTGTCCTGTCCGGTAGGTAGGGTCCGTAAACAGGTTAAGTCCAGTCCGATAGTAGATTTGTTGGCGGTAGCGATATTTGTGTCGCAGCGCGGTGGCGCCCCGCGCTGGCTCTTCAGTTTCCCAGTGGTGGCGGTGGAAACTGGTGCAACGGTTCGTCGAAGGAGGGCAAAGGAGAAGTGACGGGAGCTTGGGAGCCTGTGCCTGCAATAGAATTCTTATACTTCTGGGTTAAGTGAGGGGGGGTCGGGCACTCTTTTACCCAGTGTCCAAGGCCCCCGCATTTGAAACAAGGCCCTGGTGGCTCCCTTACAGCTGGCTGTTTCCCCCTCACCCTTCCCCCCTGTGTTGGTGTGGTTTGAGCCACACCTACTTGCCCCCTCTTCTCGGCTTTTCCGAATCGGGGTTTAAAGTGACCCACCGCTGGCAGGCTGCTGCCATGTTTGCCACGGTGGGGGGAGGCGACAAAGGCAGCGTCCTCAAGACCGCTTTACACTGTTTGTTTGCGTTGATGTATAATAACTTAGTTAACACTTTGTCATGAATTGTGGGGTCATCTAATTGCTGCCTTAATGCCTCCCTCACCCTATCAACGAAGGCCGAGAAAGGTTCATTGGGCTTTTGATGTATTTGGGAGAAGGGAGTAGATGGTGTGGTGGAGGTGGGAATTCTTATTAACTCTTGGTGGGCTGCCAGCTGCACATCTGTCAGTACTTCCTGGGGGATGGTATCCGCCTGATATTCAGGCTTCAACCATGCCCCTTCACCGCACAACTGCTCGAGGGGAAACCTCGCCTTCTGGGGGTCCGATCTATAAGATCGAATTAACTCCCCCAGGGCCCTCTTCCGTGCTTCCTCCCATATCAGGAAATCAGTGGGAGGAAGCAGGCAGGACGCAATGTTCCTGATGTCATGAGGAACAAGCACGTTTGCGGTAAAGGTCACATTGAGGAGACTCAGGAAGTACTGAGAGGTTCTCCCAAACTCCTTCGCCGCCTTGCATAAATCTTTAATATGATTATAGGGAAAGGGTTCCCACCGAGGGTTGACCGCCCTGGTAAATGTCACAGGAGCGGCAACCGCTTCAGCTCCGCCTGGGCCCGGGCCACTCGCTTCCTCACTTCCGGTTCCGGTAGCGTGGGAACCGGAAGGAGGGGCGTGGGAACCACAGGTCCTGTGATGTAATGGGGCGGAGCTTCCGGTGGGGGGGCAAACAGGAGACGGAAGTTCCGGAGAAGTGAGGGGCGCGACACCGAGGGAGGGGCCCGACGCTTGGGACGGCCCCGACGGGGGAGAAGCAGTGGGAGGGGAAATGGGGGGAGGAGGAGGAGCAAGGGGCGTGGCAGCGCAAGGCCAACACGACGAACCGACAGATTGGTGTTTGCAGGAGAGAAACCGAGGCGCGGCCGCGCCAGCACATTGACACAAAATGGCGGATCCGTCGCCATTTTGCGCTCCAACATGTGGCGCAGTAAAAATTTCAACAGGCTTAGAACCAGGGAAATGACACGAGGGACACGAGGGAGAGGGATCGGGACACGAAGGACACGAGGGAGAGGGAGAAGCAAGGGGTGACGCGCTCTCAACAACCTGGGGGAAGGGGTTAGGACAAAGGGAGAGGGTAGGGTTAGCCTGATCAGGGCTAACATCGGGGATGGGGACAGCACCCGGAAGGTCAGGCTGACGGAGGCAGTCCCGCACTCCTTCTGAGTGGGCTACCACTCCGGAGCTGTCTCCTGGTCGGGAAAAAGGGGTAGGATCAGGGGGACGGGAACAACATGAAAGGGAAGGAGAACTGGGGTTTGAACCGGGGAGATTCTCCAAGGGTCCTGCAGCTAAGTCTTTTAGTATTTCAACGAGTGGAATAAAATGAACCACTTTCCGGTCACCGCGAAAATATTCAGATTTAATTTTAAAGTCCACATCCTCCCAAAAGTCTGCAGAGGAGACCTGGGCAGGAGCGGTTAAAGGAAAATGAAAGAAAATCCATCTGATTAAGCGTTTCAGGATGCCCTTGGAGAATCGGATTTTTCTTAAAACGAGGGTTGACTTAACTTGGGAGTAAACCTCCCTTTGGCGAAGGGTGAGCCGGTTGCCCATCCTTCACCAACTTCCCAACACCAGCGGAGTTAGAAGGAAAAAAGAAACGAAAAGGAGCAGCCAAACTGCCACAGGGAGACCTGATCTTGGTCTACGCCCGAACCTCCCTCCCCAGAGAGACGAAAGAGGCAGAAGTGGAGAGGGGGTGGACCTTACCAAAGTCCGGCGAGCCGGTCTGCAACGCAACGTCCGCTGGCTTGCCTCCCAAGGACAGCGTCTCCGGGGGTCCGGCAGTAAATTCCAGACAGTGCCGGAGGGCTACTGTCGCCTCGAGGCGCTGCACACCTCTAGGGGGTGGAGTGACTCCCGAGGAAAATCAGAGGCAAGGGCTGTCAGGCTGAACACCTCCTGCAGCGAGCAGGCAGGGCAGCTCTTGGCAGACTCCCAGAAGCAGCCACGGGGCGTGAGAGGAGCGGCCGAAGCTGGGCGCTTGCCGTCCTCACACGGGGCACCACTTGTTGCGGTGTGGTCCCTTGCCCGAGCAGGGCGCCTCGTTGCAGGGGTCCGCAACAACACCCGGGCTGGTCTGGGGCTGTGTGGCAGCACCTTGCCAACGCGGAGTCCTGGCCGTAGGCGCACCGAGGGTACGACAAGGGCTCGATGGTGAGGGCGCGGAGAGGCAGGAAGAAAGGAAGGGACTCTTCGTGAGGGTGCAAGCAGGGAGGGTTTATTGAGAAGCGTGGGGGCAGGAGGATGGGGGCACAAAGAGCCCAGACAAAGGGCAACAGCAGATTATAAAGGGATACAGAGGGGAGTGGTTACAAGCACTGTCCAATGGTAATACAAAGAAGGCATAACTGACATAGAAGAGCAACCAACCACAAAACCGAGGGGGTGTAACTCGTCACAACATCCAACCAACATCAAGGAAACCGGGAATGTTCTAGGGAAGATTATAATATTCATAAGGGGGACGGGGGAAGTTAGGGGATTTCCAGGAAAATCTGCATGGGAGAGAGCAGGAAAATCGTAGGGGATTATGGGGCAGGGAGCATAATTAACACTTTAATATAATATGCATAACAATGGACAAACACTGGAGGGAACATAACTTTAACATCGGGGAGGGAAAGTTGCATCTCCCTGCCAGGGAGGGAGGCAAGTCTCCCTAAACTAGGGAATGCGGGGCGGTGGCCAGATCCGCCCAATGAACGTGCTTTGGGGGCTTGCGGCCTCGTGGCCCTTGGACCAGGCTGCTGACCACCGCCACATGTATACTCAACTCAGGATCAACTAAAAGGGAGAAGAAATATCAAGGTAAATAAATTCCTCTCTAACACATTGGCATCTTTCTCCAAGTCAGATTCCACAGCTCACTCTAGCTTCAGTTTTGAAGAGGCCCTCTGATATGCACTGCAATGTCGTGCTGAGCACAATCTTCTGAAAAACCTCTCCAGGTCAGGAATAGAATTGTCTGTATCAGGGATAAAGTGCAGATCATGTTAACCAGCAACAAACTGAGTAAAAAAAAAATCCAAGTCAAGACTGTTTTGCCCAGGACAGTCTTGTAGGGAAATTCACCAAAAAGCTGAGGAAGGGAAGCAAAAGCTAGAACTCACCATGAAGACTGAGGCACATGAATAAAACAGTCTAGCTTTACTTCACTTAAACTAGCACAAGTCAGCAATGATTTAACTACAATAACCACAAATATAACCCAATGAAGTCAGGTCTAAGGGAAGAAGCTTATGTAAATAACTGTTGAAGTCAGCTTGCGCACTCCAAAGTGGGTACTGGAAAGCAAGAGCAAACTTCAGCAGTCTGTTTACACATGCACTTCTCTGCCTGCCATTCTTTAAATAGATACTTTCCCACTCTACCTGCCACATCTAGAAAAAGATAGCATTTAGAAGATAGATGGTATATCAGTATGGCAGAAGCTCCTTTTTTAAAGCAATCTGGAAAATGATTGTCCCCTCTTTTCTTAAAAGTCTTAATTTCTCTCTCTTTGCTACCATTTAACTTTATATCTGTATTACCTAACCACACAACGACTTTGAGATATGATTTTCACCAAAGATGCTATAAAATAAAGTGGTAATACACTATATCATACTATATCACTGTCATGGCTCTTATCTGAAGTTCATTCTCCTCTGCAGTGAATTATTTGTTCACCAAGATAAACGATAAAATAACTTTGAAGTATTCTTTATTTCCAGCTCAGTCTGGTGTGCATGTGTCCAAAAAAGCCCATCTTAATGCTTCACTGTTTTATCTACAGCATGCAAGATGAATTTCTGGGTTCTTGTAGTGAAGGCACTGGACTGAAACTCAGCAATTTAATGCCCTGTGTTGTCTATTTTGGGTTATTTACTCCTGCTTCAAGGCAAGCCTACCATGTACTGAAAAGTGCCAGAGCCTCAGAAAAAAGTTCCATCCATCATGAAGACATTTCTCTTTGAAAATAAGAACACTAAAAATCATCTCTATTTAACTCAGGAAAACCTCAGCAAGATATTTGTTGGAAAGATTTGGTGGCAGTTTGTTTGAATGTGTTCACACAGTTAAAGCAATACTTAATACAACCTTAAACTATTCCTTTTTTAAGTTATTACATCTTATGATGTCTTTAATACTTTCTAAGGTTTTCTCCCACTGTGTTGGCTATTTATTTTCATGCATTCACAACCACATACTTGTTTAGCTCATATCTCCTGGAAACATCACCTCTACTTGCCATGAAATGCTCCTGTCAAAGCAAACAATCTACTGTTTAAAATTAAAAAAAAAAAAAAAAAGAAAAAAAACCTAAATGTAGCAGGCTAGAATTAGACAGACACAGCTGATGATATCAAGCTTTAAATCAGCAAGTGGGCCTTTAAATGCCACATAGCAATACTGTGAAGAACAGTCTGGGCCTGGAGCACAGTAATGTTCATAAGGCCAGCAGCTGCAGCATCCAAAAGCATAGCACACCAAAAGGGAAAAAGCATTCAAAACAGATAGAGAGCCAGTGCACACCAATCCAGATATACCACACAAATAGCCTTGTTATTAATATGTAGAGCTAAAAAGAGAAATTTCAAGAACGTACATGTGCCAAAATAAGAACACTGAGCTTTGTCAGTACACCTAGAATTTTTATGCAAGAAAACTGGGTCACAAAAGACCCAAAACCACTAAAAACAGATTACGGAGATACTGCTTGACTGAATTACTGTGGTTGCTTCAAAAATGTTACTTAGCATTAGTAAAAGACTTACCACTTGAAAAAACAACACACCTAAGCCACATTTCAGCTGACCCAATAACTTTTGTTTAGTGCAAAAGAAATGAAAAGCTTCTAAAATCTGGTATAGCCAAATTTAACAGGTTTATTTCTTCATAAACCAGAATGTATATTTGTCACTAATTTGCTGTCAAGACCAGCATCATCTAAATGCCCAAATCAAGCATGAATGCTACATATGCACACAGACAGAATGCTTCCCCAAAAATTAGCTAACTGCTGCAGAAAGAACTGCTCAATTCAAGGGAAAATACAAGACTACAGCTGGGAGTAGTCTCTCTCTAGTACACCATCTAAAAGCAAGCGATACAAACCAAGAACTACACAGCCTCTTTTTGCACAAATTTGAAACTGTTTTCTCAAACTAAACACAGACGTTCTCATCTCCATCTCACAGCCAAAGAAACAGCAAAGCAGTGAACAATCCTTGTTCACTGCTATGTTAGGAACACCACGAAAACACTGGAGAACCATTTGCCATTTGGCAAAGCTACAGTTGTTTAAAGAGTATCTGCAGTGTGATAGCAGACAAATCTATTCTAATCCCTGCAAGGAGCCAGTTCTACTGGCCTTTGTTTGCTGTACTGCAGCTTGGCTTGCCCTCCAAAGAACATCTCAACTAACATCCAGATTTGAAAAAGAGTACTACTGAGGAGACAGCTTTTCCACTCTTTGCTTTCCCAGTGCAAACAGACCACATGATTTTAGTTGTCATTCTTGAAGCATACAACTTGTTACTAACTCTCAAGTAAAAGGAATCATTTTTAGCAGATACAAACGAAACTACAGTACCAACTACGTTTGCTTTCCATTTCACCCTTGGTCTCTTCTTTTTACATGCACTTCATTTCCATTGCAAAAGTTTGGTTTTGTTTTGCAAGCTTCTCGTGTCAGCCAGTATTAGGAACACAAAGCTCCTTTTGTGTATTGTGCTTGCTATTCTTCTGTCTTCCCTCCTCTTCCTAGCAGACAAAATGTACCTCATTAAAAATTACTTTGCAACTAAAAAATGTTTCAATTACTTGGTGAATTCCTGTTTTCTGCCTGTCAGTTGAAGCAGTGATTTACAGAAAGGTACTTGTTTTCATGCTAGCTAAATAAATAGGAATTTATCTACTTGTACTGATCAGTAACTTTTTAAAAAACATAGGAAGCTAACGTACAACTACATGCAGCAACAAATTGTGCAAATAATACTGACATTACAACATTAGGAGTACGATGCTCAGAAGTATCGAACACTGATCAAGCACAGTATTGAATTTTTGAAATATAAGAGCCTTACTCTTGCTACAGACAGGAATTCCCTTTGCATGTAAGTTAAGAACAGAGGGTGTTAAGTCTACATTGACAAAGCAAAACAATCAATTGTACCTGGTTTCTCATCAGCTAATCAACATGATATATCTACTGATTACCAGTTTCATTTAGATCTAAGGTTAAGTCTGTGACTATGCTTGGGACCACCTATTTTGAAAACTTCACTAGACCTGGATGTATTTTCATCCCATTTGAAGACATGTATTACCTTATTTTTAAACACTGCCTCAACAGCATAGACAGAAGCGTTGAGAGCCGGCACAAATAATTTGCTAGGTAAAAACTGAGGAAGGAAAAGCAAACACTAGGAAGAGTGTCTGAATGCCCCATCCTACATTTGAATAAAACATTATGCTGAAACGCTGTCTTCACAAACTAGATAGCTTTTACAAATAAAATCAGGCTCTGTCTAACACATAGAAATTAAAAATTTCTTGTAACTGAACGCAGTTTTCTTCTTTGTATCCCTAACACATAACATTTCTCTTTTTCTTTTACAAGAATGCAAATTCACGTTTTACTATGAAAGCTTCACTTGGTTTTATCCTGCACTTTGCTGCTACGAATGTGACAAGAAGTCCTGGAGTTTACAGCACCTTGTCTAAGAGAGACACTGAAATCGAGATATAAATGATTCAGCAAAGAATCAGAAAGCAGCTCACAAAGGACGGTTCAGAGAATGGATGATCCAGGGAGCTCACTGCAATATAGTATAATTTTAAAAGTAGAAAAGGTGCACTAGTTCTGCACCTGTTCAAAGGAACATAACTTCAGATTTTCTACAAACTACGCAAAATACAGTACAAACAGTAATCAGAGGAGTTTGAAAATATAGCCATTACAGTCTTACAGGACTTGCACTTGAAAACAGATCTGAAAATTAACCCCTCCAAAATTAAGTGAAGTTTTGTTCAGACTCAAATCTATAGCCTATGCAATTCTGAAAGAAAAAAAAAAAAATCTAAGAGTCTTAGAGACAAACCTCTTTCCTAGAGCCTATAGATATACTCACTTCTGCTCCACCTCTCAAAGTGAAAATACCAGTTTTATCAGAGAAAAAAAAAACCAAACCGATGTTAAATACATACTACCAAATGGACATGCAAACTTCATACTGTAGACCAAACCAGTCGTTTAGATATCATGACAGAAATGTCTTTGCATGAGTGCTTCCTCCTTTTTCTGCTGTGATACAGGCCAAACAGTGTCACACTCATCAAGCAGCAGCTATGAAGTCTTCACAAAAATGGTAGAATTGAAAACACCTGAGGGCAAATGGCTCAGAGGAAAAAAAAATCTTGTTTAGAACAACAGTAAGAAATTGGTCATAAGCCCAACAAGGAACACTCATAGTATAACTGCTAGAACTTTGTAGTCCCATTCCAATGTTTTCACTTCAGTATAAGGGCTATTACTAAGTCTAGTTCATTAGCACATGACATCTTAACTCTTACTGTCTTTGGCAACTGCCTTTGACAATGTCCTAACTCATGATCCATGCCATTTGTTGCATGTTCTCCTTATAAGCAATTCTGTTTCTTCTTGCCATTTTCAGGCTAGCAGGTAAGACACTGCTCTTGGGTACACAGGCCCAGACAGCACTTAAACATAACATAAAAGAAAGTTTTAACAAGGTAAAAAGGATGAAAACTTGTCACCTATCTTCTGCTCTACTCAGCAATACAAAGTGTCTTTGATCACATCATTACAAAAGATGCACTTAAGTTAACTTGAAGAAGTCTAACACAGTAAAACATAACATTAAAAAGTTTATTTCCTCCTACCAGATGACTATTACACATTCTGAATATCTAATATAATTTCTTGTATCAGCTCATTCAAGGGATACAAGGCATTTTGCAATGCAAATTTAGCAACTCAGAGAAATTTTTCAAGTGGTTTGCAACTACAAGGGGGGGTTTGTCCTCCCTCTGCTCAGTGAGTTATTTCTGATTTAAATAAGTGTTTGAGGGACCAATTCAGAAGTCAGCAATATCCTTCACTGACTGGCTACCCCAGGCCAAGAGAGTACGTGCAACACTCCACTATAGTGAGTACTTCTGTACGTCTGAGTTTGAGGCATTGCTCTGCTGCTGTACATATCTGAAAAGCTTCTTCTGTTCTGAATATAAAGGCCATGACATATTTTCTTCTTTTTGTTAGTTTTCTTTATTTATCCAGTTGTCTTCATTTCCAAAAGGAAAATCAAGGCAAAGACCTTATGTCAGGATTTTTCTTCTACTAACCCCTCAGAAGTGTTCAAAAAAATAAGTTTTGATAATTACATTGAGTTTAGAAAAGCATTTTTCTGAATACCACACTGCACAGTCTACAACCAGGATGGGCCAGGAATTGCTCCACTGAAAATAGTAAGACCACAGATATTTGTGATCAATAAACGGAAAATCAAGATCCTATATCTGAACAACTTACCATAGCATGTAAAAACTCAGAAGTGTTGTCACAAAATTTTACTGACACAGTTACACATTGCCAAGAAATTTCAAAAGTTTTGAAAAGAAAAAGTTTTGAAAAGAAAAATCATGAAATATCACATTAGAATACAACACTTGAACTATTTTAGCCTTGGAGCCTCACAAATTTGTCTCAAATTATGTATTAAATCTGTCAGAAGAAAACTTCCATTTCAGAACTGAAGCCCTGGACCTTCTTGGTTCTGCACAGCCTGAACATGTTTGTCAAAACATCTTCTGGACAAGTTGGCAGTACATCACAGTTCAAAATCCTGGTAACGATCAGAATTTCACAAAGCAGTTTCATCGTGTCCTTATAAAACTTTTCTGCAGCGCCGAGTGAGCCTCTGTCCTCATCACAGATTACTATCACACAGCAGCAGCAGCACCACACACATTGTTATGCTCCTCACGTCCCACCCTCCATCCATCCACAGACTGCAATCAGGTATCTGATAATAATGCAAGTCACATCAGCTGGACTGCTGCCGCAGTGAGCTGATCCATACTGGTGCCTTGATGCAAATACAAGGACACCAGGGCCACAAGATGTAGGATCCCGTCTTTGTATTACAAATACTGTTTTCCAGATGGAGCATTCCAGGCCTCTTGCTTCTCTTCCAAGTATGCAGTCTACCTACATTCCCTCAGCCTCTAGCTGAGTAATAGCATCATGTGACACGTTAAATTAATAAATGAAAGAGTGCTGCAAAGCAGGAGTTGTGAGAACAAGCACCGTTTAATCACTAAGTTGCTACTGTTTCCAGTACCATGGCACTATTTCTTACTCAAAGTGATGTGTTTTCTCCTCATCTTTGCCACCGTGTGCAAACTTGCCTAATAGCCTTGAAGCATTGAATTTAAAGAAAAGGTTTGTCAAACACACTTAAGCTGATTACAGATCAAAAAATAACTTCTATTACGTTAAACACACATTTATGGTTTTTTCCTGTTGAGCTGTCATAATACATTATTTTATCAAGATTTCCATGTATAGGTGTGTATGCAATTGGCCAGTAACAGAATAAGCAGTTAAATCATGAAGATATTAATTCCTAAGTCTACATACTATTGGGGTTTTTTTTATCATCTTAGCATCCCAACAGAAGCGTTAGTGCCACAGAGCACTCCTCACATGTTGTACATCTTGAATACACTCAGTAGGACCATATATTGAAGCAACAGCAAACTGAGGTATTGTCAAGCAAGTGCTGGAGGAGAACCACAAGTACTGGAGGAGAACCACAAGTACTGGAGGAGGAGTAATTTTTAATTCCCTCATCCCATCTTATTTCATTTTGCCCAGATTTCTCTTTCACAATTTGGGATTAAATGCATGCACTGGTAGGTTTATAAACAAGTAACTTTTTTTCACCTGAGAAATGACTCCTCTGTGGCTTTTGTCTTTATTGCTTTCAACCAGGAAAAATGAACTTTGAGTTGAATGTGAAAAAAAAAACATGAAGGAGAAATAAAAGGAAATTAGTGAAGATAACTTAAAATAATTAGAATTTCCATTGTCATCCTCACCTACACCACACACTTTTCATTCTCAGCTGGAGAGATGCAGCCCCTACTCATACATAACCACATCAGTTTGAAGACATCAAGAGAGCACATATTTCCAAAGCAGCCAACAGCAACACTACTACTACTGCTATTTAACATATTTGATTCACCAGCCTTCTAACAGGAACCACCCAGCACAGCAGCTGCATGGGAAAAAGTATTTACATCTCATAAGGTAAGGATGAACGACAGACCTCTGTAGGAAGAAACAAATATTTTGCCCACTTAAAGTTGAAAGTGGCAAAATGTTCATCACAAACAAACTTGAACTGAAACTCTAAAACCTTCAACTGAAAAGCATGCATGAATCACAGCAAAAACATCCATCGCAGACACTGGAGGACAGGCACTAATATCAAGGGATACATCACATAAATCCTTCTTGCCAAGCAACTAGCCTTAGGACCACCAGGAATTAAATAGGGTCTGTGAATAAGGGGTGGTGTTTTCCTGACTCCAAAGGCATCCCCAGTACACAATGTGAACACAAAGTGTTACCTGCCATGACCACCCTTGTATAGAAAATACATTTAACATCTATTTACTTTATAACTCTATACAATCCTGCGGGACAAATTGCTCCTCCTCAAAGAGAAAAGCTTTGTTCTCAAGGAGAACAACATTTTTTTTAAACTTATATCAGAGTCTACCAGTTACAGGTGATCTTCCACCACTCCAGTAAACTGAGAAAGGTACCTCACCAGTTTCCATTTCTAAGATGGGAGGCCAAACAGACTACAGATCATCAGTATCAACAGGCATACACAACAGGCAGTGACAGCAGATTTCTGACCCTTTCAAGCTCTAGAGTCAAAATTTTATCCACAGAAAACAAGTAAAACTAAGAAATCAGACTATTATCTTCAGCCTTAAGCAGAATTGAGCCTCACCTGGCCTCCATTGCTCATCTCCACCCCTTTTGCTCCTTGTGTGGCCCAGCCTGGCACACCTGGCCTGCCCTGCCCAGGCCAGGCACAGGCTCCACTGGACACCCGGCTGCAGTGACCACTGCCCTCAGGCCAGAGCAGGACACAGGAGCCGCTCAGTCCAGCTCATGGACCACAAATGATCAGAGTGGAGCAACAGACAGGGCCCAATAGACACTTGCGTGGAGCCAGCTGGTTGTTCTTTTGTGCTGGGGATTTTCTTTGTTTGCTTTGGTGCTGATTTAATTTCATTTTCTTGTTTGGTAGGGATGTTTTGGTTTTCTTAAGGACACAGCCCTGTACTGACTTAGACATCAATTTGGTAAGTTTCAGTGTTTCTAGTCGAGATCAAGGCTTTCAGAATTTTTGCTTGTTTGTTTGGGGGGGGGCTTGTTGCAGGTTTGGTTTTTTTTTTTGTTTAGTTCTTGTGGCTTTTTGTTTTGCTGTTTTTATACCCTTGATGCAGAAAATAGTCAGCAAGGTATCACCAATCAGCAGTGATCATTGTTTATCAACAAACATAACTGATAAACAATATGGGTAAATTAAATTTATCACTTGCCTAAGAGAACATTACATGAAAATTATTGCACCTACTTCAGTTTTATCTAGAATGAAGGAAACAGATCCTTTGTTGTCACCTTTCAACGATAAAGGTTATAGTAAAGCAGACAATCCATGTTTAAAACTGGAGTAATTCAGAAGTTCAGAGACAATAGATTCTTTTTAATTGAGTAATTTATAATTTTCAAACAGAAATTCACTAACAAAATTAAATTCAAATTAAATGCAATATAAAGCCTATATGTACCTAAGTCCAGAGTTGAAAAGTGATCTCCAGACTGGTATTTTTAAGCTCAAATGCCCATAATTAATGTTATTTCAATTGGGCAGGAGGTGCCATCAAAGCTAGCACCACAAAAGGTATCAGATGATTGTCTAATATTTTCTTTTAAAGAAACAGCTTTTTCATTTCAAATTAAGAATTCCACTGTTGATCTTCAAAACAGGGACTACTCCTGAAGCAGGAACAGAAAAGCTCCTGAAAGCAGTACTAGCAAGGAAGGAATCACATGTAAGCAGAAGCAGTTTACTCATTGTGTGCTTCAATAAAGACAGAGTCAATAAAGACCTGTACAGCCAGCAAGATGAAACATCTTACAAAAAACTCTGCACAAAGCTGAGGACTTAACGAAGGACTCTCTAGCAATAAGCAGATGTTATCTAGGAGTTCCATGTGAAAGCATGCAAGAGGGCTCCCAGCACTCCAGCAGGACAGCAGAGAGTTTCCCAGCACAAGAAGATTTTTGCCAGGTCCAATTTTCTTCATAAAAGACTGCTTGGGCTGCCAGGTTCCCAGCTGTCTGCATTGCTATGGATTTCACATTATTTTTATGTTACAAGACAGATAGGAAAACACAGAGGAAATTTAACTTATTCACCAGAACACAGAGAAAAGGCTGAGTGGCTGACAGGCTCCTGGCTTATTTTGTAAACATCCCTTAAGAATATTCTGCTCACAGATGTGTTTCAAAAGAATAGCAGTAGGTGGTAAACAAACACCATACACCTTCCACCAAGGAGCTTCAGTCATCTCTTCCTGATCTTAAGCTATCAGACGTGCAACAATCCACTGCTACAACATCATTTCTTGAAAGGCATTTTCAAAACACAGAGTATGCATGCACACACAAGATACTTCTACTTGGACATTAGCTTTTGATGAAATAGGACTGTCTTTGCAGAAATACAGAAACTGTTTTTCTTCAGCAACAAAATGCTGCATGAAAAACTACAAAAATTTTATTCTCTAGATCAAATTCTAATGAATTTTAATTTTTCACTGACAGAGAAAAATGTTCTGTTCTTTTTTCCACCAGCTGATCAGACATATTAAAACCAAAGAATGCCATTACAGAGTAATATAATTTCCTGCTTCAGATAGCACTTAAAATGTTAACCAATTGCCTGTGTGTTTAAGCCAGAAACTTGTTTGATCAAATTATACTTTTGAGTCTCTACCTGAGGGAATTAAGGCAAACAGACTCCACAATTCCCTTGCCACTTTGATCCAACAGTTAATCAACTTCATCTAGCAAAATTTTCCCATTTAATTTGAAATTTTTCTTGGTTCAGCTTTCAGACATTGATGCTTATTTAGATGAAATAGGTATTTTTGTAGAATAATTTCCTTCAAGTGAAGGTACCACAACATAGCCACCAAGGTACCGCTTAATCCTTCTGACCACCCAAACATATCCTTATCAATCATTGAAGAACAGACTACAAATAAATCATGGTTCTTTTTTTCCCTCCTTCCTCCCCTCAGTATCCTACTGCAAATTTGGATTGAGCGCAAAGCATTCCAGTACTGGCAAACTGTGCACAAAGACACAGGGTTATCCTTAACTGATGTTCTCCCTTATCCCCCTACTTGAGGTTCAGATTGGACATCTTGCACTGCAGTACACTTGGAGCTCATACCAAGCTTCTAATCCATTACCAAGACCACAGTATTACTGCTATTCAGGATACAGCTCTCAATTCAGTGTCCATAGAACCAGTGCTGTATAGGATACAGCTCCCGATTCGCTAACCATGGGTTAGATCACCCTCAGTATCTCACCTTGCCAGCAGCATAAAAAACCAGTTCTCTGAACAGACACAGGTCACCACATGATGTAAACTGTTCTAGAATGCTTTGCTTTCTTCTTGACTGTTCGTTATGCTGCTTGTCCCTCTTGTAGATAGATAATTAAGCATGTGCTTGAGGATTAGTCTAAAATACAAAATATCCTGGAGTGAGGAAACACATGAACTAGCATTTAAGAAGCTGTATTTCAGTTTAGTACCAGAAACAAGGTTGCTCTCCACAGGTCTGATGCTATGTGCTTCTGTGCCTCAATTGCTTCCAATACCTGAGCTCACTCATTCAAAACTAGCAGCTTACCTCTGCTCTCCATAGCAGCCACCAGCAATTGAACACAGTAAGATTTAAAGTTCTTTCCCACATAAGAGGCACTACTCTGATCCTGGCTATAGGGAGTCCAGCTGAGGATTATAGCTGAGCAATATAACCCTCCTCTCCAGTCCTCAACCATTTTCCATCTACCTCTGAGGAAAACCTATTCCATTTTCCTCATGCTTCTGTACCTCTTAAGTTCTTACAGCCATTTCACATGCTGCCTTGACTCCCTTACACTTGTTGCTTTACACATCCCTCCAAGTTCTGTAATAGTGGGAAAAACATGAGACTGCCTATTGTAAAATGCTCCCTATTATCAAAAAAATTCATCTGAAAAACAAACCACCCATATAATCAAAGAGCAACTCTGCAAGCCAGGGATCCTGTTAAACAGATGGCTGAATGCCACCCTGGATAACTCAAATTAACGTCCTCACTTGTTTACTAAACAAAGTTAGAGAGATACAACCTCAGACCTGGATATATGGAGCCAGTTGAAAAGGCAGGAATCGAAAAAAATATCGAGGGAAATTTGAGCACTAATGGTGTTAAACCATCAAAGTAATTGTAGAAACCTATATACTTATACATAAAACACTGCCATTAGCAGTGCACAAGGCATGTAACAGCCTATCACTATTGACAAAGAAAACAAAAAGAACACTGCTCCCCTATTTGCAAGTGCTGAAGTATCAAAATATTACAGTAACTTGATTAACTTTTGGTAAAGCCTAAGAATTACTCCAAAACCATATTATCTCAGTACTATGGTCACTAGGACCTTGAGCTGCTTCTCTGAGCCTCCTTCCATCAATTTCAACTATAATTTGAGCTTACTGTGCAAGAAACCAATGCACCAACACCATCTAAAGCAACAGCCTGTACTTTTATAATACAGTTAAATGAACATGCTCCTTGCAAAAGCCCTCTGTGAAGTAAAAGAGGTTACAAATGAGACCCCCTGCTCTTCTGCATTTAAATCCGTGGCCAATGCAGGAGAATTAAAGCCATGACCTGTAACAGAAACACTGCTTTCTTCCCTGATATTAAAGAGCATCAGCAAGTTTCATCAAATAGAAAAACAGGATATTTCCAATAGGTGCTCAGCACTTAGAAGAAGCACCTGATAGGTCTTTAAAGTTCCTGCATGACAAAATTTTCAATTGTGGGACCTACTATGCTTTATTCCAAAGTTGGAACCCAGTAAGTTTAAGCTGTCAACTGTACTTCAAAAGAACTGCTAGATTATTTTGCTTTCAGACACCTGGATTCTCATACTAATTGGCCCAAATTTACTGCAAAACCTGAATATTACAGAAAGACTTGGGCAGGTGGAAATTTGAGCTCATATTCAGTACCAAGAAAAACTCCTGGGGAGAGAATTTTTCACACTCAAAAGAACTTCTTACAAGAACTCATTATCTGAGTAACATGCATTAAGAAGTACTGCTGTGTGAAGTGTTGATTTGAAAAAGCATTCTCACTTTTTCCTCTTCTCAGCTATAAACTAGACTAGCTCCAAAGATCCATCATAGAGTCTACAACAGATGAGAACAGAGTACCTTTGATCTCCTATAAATCTCTTTCCTGCTTCCATGCACACCTTATTGCATTCCTATGGCCAAACTGTGACAGGGACAGCAGCAGAATTATTGTGCCAAATACTAAATCCCTTTACAAGGGAAATGAAGTGAAATGTACAGTACAAGGGACTGAATTATTCAATAACGCACTTGGCACTAGAGATGTGGAACTGCCACTTTTCATTAACATTATCAACCTTATCTGTCCACATACCTTCTATATTCAGGCCATGCAGCACAGAGGTACCAGTCACTTGAACCAGATGGGTCACATACATCATTCTTTATTTCCTCCACATAGCTAACTCCCATCCTCTTGGGTCATCTCAGCCATCTGAACCACCCAACAAACTCTAACCCAGAAGCAGGTAGCAGTATTAAATCCTAGCCTAGATAACCCTACCCATTCCAAGACCCCCTAAAAATCCAACAAGACTTCAGAGTAATCCAAGGAACTCATGTATCACAACAGTAACCACAAAGCTGTATATGACTCCGCATGCCTAGACCTGGGTCTGAGGAACCATAGCCCATTTTGAACAATATATTATCTTTCCTAGGTATCTTTGCTGGTCTCAGCTGGGGTAGAGTTAATTTTCTTCAGTGTCTGGTGTAGGGCTGTGTTTCGGCTTTGTGCAGCGCACAGGGTTAAATAATACAGAGATGCTTTTATTATTGCTGGGCAGGGTTTGCACAGAGCCAAGGCCTTTCCGCTTTTTATGCTGACACACTGGTGAGGAAGTTGAAGGTGCTTGGGAGGTTAGGAAAAGACACAGGTGGGACAGGTGACCCAAAGTGACATTCCAGACCACATGACATCACACTTTGTATATAAAGGATGAAGAGGGGAACACGTGGAATGACGGTGTTTGTCTTCGCAACTTTAGTCTGATAGGGCTCTGCTCTCCTGGGGATGGCTGAACACCTGCTGGCCCATGGGAAGCAGAGAATTGATTACTTTGCTTGTGGTTTTGGTTTCCCTATTAAACTCTTTATCTCAACCCATGAGTTCTCTGGCTTTTACCTTTCCCATTCTCTCCCCAGTCCCACTGGTGGGGGAGTGGCAGGTTTCTAGTCAGAGGGGATATATGCACACACAGTAGATAATTACCCAAGTGTTTTGCAGACAGCTGTTGCAAGTCCTGTTCTTGGGTTTACCTACCGCTGTTTTTCTTCATCTTTTAGCAAGGACAATTTATTCTTTCCTATTTTCTAAACCCCCAAAATTCAATAAAGGTCCATTAGTTTGTAAGTAAACAGGACCACTTTTGTACAGGGGGTTTGACATAATTGGTTAAAAGAGGAAGAAAGCTAAGTCACTAATTGACTTTGTCCCAGTATGGCACGTTGAGGCTAAGAACAATATTTATGGCTGAATTAGAAGAGAAACCATGCCACTTTCTTACCACTGTCTATTTCAAAACATCCCCTTTTACATATCAGATGATTCAGAGAATTTTCAAGACAATATGTCTCATAATCTAAACAAATGCGAATACACCAGACATTCTAGAAACCAGGCAGACAGCACTGCCTTATCCATGTCAGATATTTGTTTGTAAGTCAGCTTGATAGACTAGCACATCTCATGACTCTCTTATGACTTAAATTTTCATACTGTCTCCAGGTAAAGCTTCTACATCTACAAAATACTTTTCAACAACTGCTGTTATATGGGTGGGGAAGAGAGCAAAATCAATTTCCTTTGACTCCAGGAAATAACCTCTGAAAGTAAGAGGGTTTAAAACTTGCATTTCTTGAAGGAGAGGATGGGCAGATCCTGAATAGTTAGGGATTTGGCAGAGCTATTTCATTTGGTGCCTTTGATCAGCTTTGGTACCATCAAAATTACCCTGGCTACACTGACCAAATTATTCTGTTTAACTCTCCCCTGACAGCCCAGCTAAAGCAGAGGAACTTTGGAAGAGAAACTTGCACCATCTGCAGCCCACCCCACTAAGGTGAGTCACTGGCAGTTTAGGACACAATCTCAGTACTATTTCAGCTGCTAACAGAGTACATAAAACAAGCACAGGCAGTGCTATTATACAAAACTGCATTTAAACTGTAAGAACTGCAGTCCAGAGATGACCAATCAATTAATTCATAGACACCAGTGTTCACAAGCAAGGAGAAAGAACTTCACAGCATTTGTCAGCAGTGGCATACTGATGAAATATAGATATAAAAAAGTTTCTATCATTATAGAAAAATAGAGGCAGTTGTAGCATAGACCAGGCAGTCTTATTGAGCCAGAAACCCCAGCACCATTCTCTTCCGGATCCCAACCTCTAACTTGTCCCCTGTTGTTTCACATCCCCAGTTGCCAACGAACCTTATTAGCTTTCCTGCATGAACCACCTCTGCTAATCCACCCATCCTTGTTAGCACATTGGAAATCATCTGGTGGTCTAGAGAGAGGAACTTGGAGCCTTTAGCAATTTCTGCCAGACCCTTTCACCACCATGCATTCAGGTCATAAACATTATAAATTGAACTTCTCGAAATACACTGTGCCAAACACTACCTCAAATTAACATATCAATGAATATTGTTCGCTGGTACTTGAACCCAGAGCAGTCTATCACCAATACACAAACACCTCACATAAGGTTCTCAAAAGACAGAAATTGTAGAGCTGGCAGATGAAATCTCATGAACAATATAAAGGGTTTTCCTACCCCCAAAACACTTGGTTTGCCTGATTTGAGTTCTGTGAACAGATGAACTTGATGGGTTGGGATTTTGTTATGTTTTGGGTTGTTTGTTTTCTATGTAGGATATGAAAAAATTTAAATGGTAATCCAGTGATGGCTGTAGACTCTTGGAGGATCTCTCAAAGCATTCATCTCCAGCCACAGCATAAGTAGCCAAGTTACACCAAACTGCACTTAAGATCCTCTCATCTCAAAGTCACAAAATACTTTACAAGCATTTGAATACCAAAACTGCCAACACTACTTTGACAAGGACAATGAAATGCATGAAGAACGATCATCTATGTGCAGATGGTTTTAGTGTATCTTCCAATTGGAGGAATAAGAAAAAAATCCCTTTCTGTGAGCAAAACAATAAATATCTAAAACCCAGACATTTCCTTGAAAATTTTACACACACACAAAAAGTAAATTTGCCTTATTTGAAGGGAGACACGAAATCCAGGTGTCTGAATTCTAAACTGTACCCATGTTGTCGTCTGCTGTGGAGTGTTTTAATGTCTTCATGTTTGGATCAAATGATCAAACTTTGACCAAACCCTCAAAGTTACTTGAATTTGTCTGAGATTCAGGATGTTAGTAACTCTTTTTCATCAACATGAGAGTTTGGAAAGTTTCTAAGTAGTCATCTAAAAATCAAAACTAGTAGTTTGCCAGAAAATACTTGTTGAAATATTAAACTTTTTAACTGCTACAAAGCATCAGTCTGATTATTAATCACACTTTTCTGTTTGGCCATCACTGTGTGTGAGCCAGAAGCAGGATTTAAAGCAGGATTACTGAGAAAACTCAGTATATCAGCATTGTTATGAAGAGCCCTAATTTCATCACTGGGCAAAGCAAGCCTTCAAAACTCTGCTATTTTGTGTTGTCTTCTAATTTGTCTGTTCATAGATTTCAAAAAGCTTGACTAACAAAACAAACATTTTACCAGTTGGCCATACTTCGGCAAATCTAAAATTAAAACCCAAAGACCTTCGTTGATAGATTATCTTGGCCATCATCACAACAACCATCACAGAACCAGCTTCTTTCTGTTCCTGACATTAAAAGGTCTACAGAGTTCAAAATTACAGTAATAACTTTCATTTACCAAACATCTACATACAGAGTACACATCTCATAGCTTTATAGTACCCCTTGATTACACAGTTCATCTAGCTAAATTCACTTGAGAATCAGCCAACCATACTAAAGAATCTAAGCCAATTTACATGCATTTTCAGCCATGCTTGAATAGCCTCTAAATTAACATGAAATTCACTCCTAAAACCAAGCAAGCTGACCACCAACCCAGTTATCTATGCATCTATCTCCTCTTCTGCCAAGAAGAAAGCAAAAGTGGGGTGGCCAGTTGAGGCCACACCAGTCATTTGACAGAGGAAAACATCATCCCAAAAGCCTGCAGTATGCTATATATTGGATTTGCTCATACAACTCTCTCTGCATGATTCCCAGACAGGTGACTGTTTGCAAAAGTAGACAAATGGAGTCAGGACCCACAGAATCCAAACAGGCTACTGAGCCTTATTGCTGTTTTTTGGTAACAACAAATTGAAGTTTTTAGTATAGGGTTTTAACCAAGCCTGACACAGTTCAAGGAGTGTTTGAACACTCCCAGGCACATGATATGACTCTTGGACATGGTCCTGTGCAGAGCCATGAGTTGAACTTGATCCTTGTGGGTCTCTTCCAACTCAGCATGTTCTGTGGGTCTGTGATTACCAACCATTGCTCAGTGTTGTTTAGACATTAAATGAAGCAGAAAGAACCGCTGCCTTGGCACACTGCACCTCAGTATGAGACATGTCCCACACATGACCACCACACCCACCCGTGTGTGGGTACCAAACATGTACTGCCAGCATGGTGCACACAAGTTGACCAAATACCCATAGATGGTATTTGAGTCTCAGACAGAATCCTTCTGGAACCAAGCAATAGGCTGGGTCTAGATCTGGGGTTGACTTCTCACCAGTGCTTCTGCAATTCATGAACCTTGTGCTTGATCAATATAAATACACTGACTATACACTCATACACACTCTAACAATGATTGTTTTTTAAACATAAGTGAGTACCAAATAAGTCACTTAGTTGGAAGCAATAATATTGAAAAAACTTAAAGCAAAAAGGCTAAAGGTCATATTCTTTGGCCATACATTGTATTTGAGGTCCCTTTTTGAGGAGTTTAATGTTAAATTTCACATAACAGAACTTCTCTATAAAGATAAAGCCAGTTAGTTTCAAGGAAAAAAAATTATCCAAGTTTAAAGAGATAAAAATTAGATATATCTGAAACTTAATTATCCTATTCTGCTCTACTTACCTTATACTGAAACAGACATTTATTTTGCCTATACAGTATTTAGTTTGCTGGAGACAAAAATGTGATCAGTATTTTTCCAAAATGAACCGTGTTTATTTGGGTTGGCAGCAGGGAGAGCTTTTTTTCTGAGTCACATCCATGCCCTGCCACCTGTGGCAAAAAGCTTGTTTTGCAACAGAACAGTGCTAAATTGTGGATGAGTGCTGGAAAATTTAATTAAAACTCACTTCAAAACCAACACATCGTGTAAGCATCTCAGGAAATCTATAGGTTCATCATTAAATTCATTAGCAAGTTTATAAAATCCAAAAACAAAAAAACCGTTCAAATATGCATGAACACACACAGAGAAAGCAACCACCCCCAGTAATTCAAATTCTCTTGGACCTCGTGTATTGTGGCGAGGCCCCCGGAGTAAGGCAAACACGAACGACCATCTGTTATTTTTGTCTGCAAAGCAGCGACTTCCCCCCTGATGAATCTTTGATAGCAGCCAAGCAATGGCAGCGACTGCTGTGGCAGGAACTGACAGCCAGCAGCCCCAGCCTCCATTTCTCTTTTCACTCAACCAGCATGTTAAATGGCTGCTTCAAACCTAGGAGTAGCTCTTTACATATTAAAACCAAATATGCCTTTTCCGCGCTTTCATTTAAATTACAGCAAATAAAGGCAAGTGTCAGGGAGCAAGTGAAGGGAAAAAAGAAAGGGGAAAGAATTGGAGAATGAAGAACCCCTCAGGGAGCATTCACAGTGCCAAAGAGATACTCATTTTCAAGCACCATCTGTCAAGAGCTACTTGGAAGCTTTTTCTCTCTCTATCTTAATACCCTCCCCCAGGTTTTACCATCTCACTTGCTATATACCAAGTGGCAAAAACCTCTACATCTCACAGAAAAACCGACTGGCCTTCCACTATTTGAAGGGCAAAAGTTCTTCTCCAGGACAAATGGAACTAATGGTGAAACAAATGGTGAAATGGAACAAATGGTGAAACTTAACATTAAGCTCCACTTAGGTGCGTCTTGGATGCAGGAGACACGGTCTGCAACTGACTTGTATGGTTTTAGCACTGCTCAAGTACCAGTTACAAGACAGCAAACAAGTCTGAGACTTGCCTTGGAAGTGTAGATTAGTCTGGCAGCTCAGCTACAGCCCCCATCCCACACGGCTTCTGGGCAGCAGCACTGAACCAACCTCTGTGGCAGTGCAGTTGCAAAATAGAGGAAATCAACTTGTCGTGCACCATCCTAACATACTGACACCTTTCTCTATTTTATTTAAATGCATACATCATCTGAGTTCTCACAGCAATTCAGCAACAGAGACAAGAGAATGATTCTTAGCTCATAGGTAAACAAATACCTTCACAGTAGATGTTTGTGTAGAAAATTTACAGTGGAATGCAAGTATATAGATTAATGACTTATTAGAATTGGTATGTATACCTAAATCATCTCTGAAAACTCAATGGAGAATGTAATAATCATGAGAGATTGCAAGCTGGTGGCCCTCAGGAACAATGCATTTATCAGCAGTGATGGGAACAGCAAGTCCAGCATTGTTTTAAACCAGGAAATCCAGTATTGCCAGAAGGGCTAACTGTGATAACAGGGTGCATTTTGACAAAAATTCTGGGCCCCTTGCACTTGGTTTTTTCAGTCTTTGATCAGCTCCAGGACCTGTTGAAATGTTTTTACAGAGAGAAACAGGGAAAGACAGAATCCTCTGTGTTTAACAAGCAGATCAGCAACTAGTTTTCCATGAAGATATAGTATATATATACCAGTTCTGGAGTTGAATTCGTGTTCTTCCTATATGCCAGGCAATGTCTTAACCACTAGACTACACTCTTTCAGCTTTTCTTTGAGTAAGACCTTAGAATTATTTAACACAATTAGGGTTGACAAGAAAGTACCTTCCTCAGGCTTCCAATAATTTGACTCAAAGACAGAGCAGAGCTTAACCCTCCAACCCAGAGCAGTGGCCTAAACATGTATGGATGTGGAGAGGGGGACAAGAGGGCCATTCTCAGTTACATCCTCATTCCAATTCTGTTGAGAATATTAATCAGAAATAGCATATTTCAGTGAAAAGGTCCTTATTTGTTAAGTGAACCACAGGTGCATAAGAAGATTTCCCTGTCAGGTTTGGTTGGAAGATCCCACATTTCAAAACCATCAATCTAGATGAAGATCAAAGATTCCCAAGACTGATTTTGACAACATCGCGTTTCAATTCGTCAGCTTACATTTCAGCTTTTAAGACACAATTTTTTTTGTGCTTTTATCACAAAACGTTAGAATTAGAGAGCTTATGTTTACCTAAAAAGTTCAGACTCAGAGCTTTTTTAATCACAAAATAAAGCCAGAACAGTTGGTAGCAGTAAGCTTCAAACCTGACATTTCAGAGGCAACAGTGAACTTCAACTACCAACTATTTTGTCATTTCCTATTTAACCAATTCATTTTCTCAGGCATTATAGACTTTTGGCCCTTTAGAATTACTAATGTCCTTCTCATAAAGGATTTATTTCCTCCTGCAGCTTTGTTGTATACAATGACAACACCAAGATGTGAGACAACTATTTACTTTGCTCTACTATTCACCTTATAATTTTCTTTGCTTAGTGAATCAGAACAACCTGTGGGAATGAACCAGGATGCCAGGTCAGCAAGATGCTGAATAAGATACTGAAACACACAAATTTTTAAGCATCAGAATTCTCTTGCCAACATCTGTGACATCATGAAGTCCATGGTGATGTGTATGCTCTATGCTGGGGCCCGCACAATTCCCAAAGCCAGGCATAGATTCATAAACAACTTTCCTCCAGAGGCAGTCATGAGAAATGGAGACTTATTTCCAAAGCAAGTAATTCTAAGCAATTCTGAAGGTAAAAATGGTTGCCTCTTATACCCACTGGGCAAGAGAAGAAATCTTCAAGTATTTTAGCAGCAGTGTAATTGCCTAGTCATAAGCTCGATGCATTGTGGGCAATAGTCAAAATAAGTAATTCCAATTGGAAATCAGACAACACTTGTTATTTCTATCTTTCTACCATCCCACACACATCACACCAAGTAATTCAATTACTTTGATTTTAATAACTGAAAATAAATCCAATAATTGTTAGGCATTTTTTATTCTAATACCCCACCCATCCTAAATCCTTGTTTATAACTACTTTTCTTTTTTTTTCTGCCTCAGAAGCTTTCTTATCCTTTTATTGATAATTTTTTCCTGCAGTTCCTATATCCCAGGTTTAACATGCTAGCTTTACCTCACTCTGTGAAACCTGACCCAACCTTCATCGCCACCTGCTTAAACGTGGTAGTGGAGTATTTTCCTACAAGGCCTGTGACTGAAGATATAGGATTGTCACTCAACTGATTCTTGAAACAAAAACACCTACTTAGTGCTATTTGACAGAGAGGGAAAAGCAACAAAACAGATCAGTGGAATAATCATTCAAGTAGAAAGAAATGAGCAAACACACACAAGCAATCTCATTGTTCTGCCACCCAACCACTGTTTTCACTAAAGGGTGTTGCATTTGAAAGTCTTCAGAGTTGCTCCTGATGCACTCTAGTTTAAAAAAATACCGCTAACCTAACATATTCCTTCCTCCGAAAGGCACAATCAAGGAATCCAATTACAGTTCATGTTTGAGAGAACGTCTGGAGAGGATATATAATATGGGAGTTCAGAGAAAAATTTACATTTTTATCCACGTTTCACCTCCAATATTTCTCAATCCTGACATCATCTTGTGGAAAATCCTAGCAAAATCTACTAATTAAACAGACTGGGATTAATTCAATTAAAAATATCGTTTCTACCACTAACAGCTCAAATGAGTTCATATAAACATCTATTCTGATGTGTGTCTATACATATTTGAATATGTAATACACATTATATACAGAAATATTTTTTACGCAAACAGCAAGCTAGACAATAAAAAACATTCAATCACATACCATCTCTAAAGCACTTGGAGTCCCTGAATTTCAGAGTATATTAGTGGTTTTTTTCCTTACATTCTGTCTTTCCCAGGTACCTAAGTTTCTCTTTTCTCCTATAATAACATGGATAAGGCACAGATTTCATCAATACCACAATGAGATATGGGACCCTCAGCTTTTGGGGTTTAATAAAGACTGTACACAATCTGTTCCTGCTTTTGAATCTGTACAAGGAAAACAAGCCTGAAAGAGGATTTGCAGACTATTCCTTTAAAAACTGAGTTGCAGATCAGAATCAGAGTGATATTATCTCCAATCACTAACAGGGTTTTTATTCTTCCCCCATGTATTTATTTTGCCCCAAAGCAAAAAAAGTCCTAATTTCTAGAAGACTTTAATTTTGTTTTCATTGTGGCATAATAAAATACATCTTACACAAGTGCTATTTACAGTAAGCATTCAAATTAGGTTTAATTCCCTGGACATTTCACCTCGCTGCTAGGATCTGAAACTAGAGGCAAGACATACTGTGTGTCTGCACCCACTTTCTTGGCTGTTGCACCTTTTTCCAGCTTACCTTGTTTCACCTTAACAATTACACTGTTTTTTTGCAGCTTGAGCATCCTACTTCTGGTAGGGAAACCAAGTATGACCCGTAGGTGGAAAAATATTTTACTGAAGTTCAGCTGGCAGCAAATTCCTCAAGTCCTAAAAACAATAGCCACAAATAAAGTGATCATAAACAATCCTATTACAATTACCTAACCTGGTAACTGGCCAAATCCTTGCAAGAAGTTCCACAATCACCTATAAAATCCTCATACTGGTAGGATTGCTTTATATCATTCATTCAACAAGCGACAGAACAGGAGGAAATGGCCTGAAGTTGCATCAGGGGAGGTTTAGACTGGATATTAGGGAACATTTCTTCACCAGAAGAAATTCCAAGCATTGGAACAGGCCCTCCAGGGAAGTGGTAGTATCACCATCCCTGGAGGTATTTAGAAAACATGTAGCTGTGTCACTCAGGGACATGGGTTTTTGCTGAGTTAACAGTTGGGTTTGATCCTAAAGGTCTTCCTCAATCTAAATTATTCTGTAACTTAAGAGACATTATTTACCAAAGCCAATAATTCAGAGAGATTATGGACACATTTTATACACATATCAGGTTTCACAAGCATTCTCAGGTCAAAAAGATTTCAAGCAGTACATACTGCTTATTCTCACAATATATCACGGGGACCAGGAAGCATTGCACCCTGTGTGCTTTCGGAAATGCAAATATTTGTATCACAAACTCCATAAATGACAGCATGTGTCAAAAACAGGAGCACAGTTGGTGTGCTTTACCTCCACTCCTTCTATGCCATCATTTTTTTTTCAAAGGTACACATTTTGTGGCATAAAGAGAAAACTGCTGACAGATGGCATTAGAACAACACGGTCTCATAAGTGAGGCTTCATACATCCCCACCAGTATGGAATTTAATTGCCAATAAAACAATACCATGATATTGCCACATACAATACCATATTTTCCTGAAGTGACACTTGAGCCCACTAGCAAGTTTCTGCTCTCCCAAAGAAAAAGAGTCAATTCTTACATAGCACTGTAAGTCCTTGTACAGTAGTTCAGTTTTTAGTGAGAGCATAGCTCTCATCCCCAAAGTTCTCTAACAGAGTTACTGCCATTGCCAGTAGGAAAACACTCAAGACTTGTGCACTTGGTTGAAGCGCTCAGATGTTCTAGCTGTCTCTTATTAAAATGCAAAAATGGTACAACTGGCACACAACCAATGTTTTTACAAAAGAACCAAAAGTGAACCCGGAGTGGAAAATGCCAGCTCTGCTACAGTATTTCTGCTTGAAGTCCACAAGTTCAGGTGACACCAATGGTCACGGCATGTACTTCTGAGTTATCAAACAGCAATCATGATAAACTAAAATGGAAGAAACAAGATGCTTGCTCTTGTTCTATCTATGGCCATTTTTAACTGGATATACACATATATGAAAGTTACAAAACCTTGTTTCAATGATCATGGAGACAACAGCCAATTGTGGCACTTATACCACTGGCTGCATTAACTTCCCTTGTTCAGCACAGTCATCCCTCAAAAGCATGGAACATTTCCTCAAAACTCATGGACAGATGCTGCAAGCCTTCATAAAACAAACCTTCATTTTTTACTACTGTGAGATTTTAGTCACATTAATTCCACAGATAAACTGAAGCATTAGTAAGCGCTTACAGGACTAGGTTTCAAGTGAGTGTGTCCAATCTTACGTATATTTACATTTATTACCTAAATGGATGTGTATGTAGTCTGTCATTCAGACATACAAATTTAATGCTAATATTCAGCATGTATACATAAAGCACTTTTTCTACCCACTCCTCAGAAGTAGTCACCTCACAGCTGACTGCAGTAGTTATTTTAAGGCAGACAGAGAATACTATGACTTAAGTTATTTGGGCCAGAGAACAGAGGAAACAACACCACACTGGAGAAATATTACAGGCTGAGTACAAGTGGCTGAGTAATCACAGACAGCTTTTCCATGCATTTACATATATTTTGGCTTGTTCTACTGTTCAGAGGTCTGCCAATAGCAAGAATTTGCTGAATAGTTTAGGCCTGCATCAGTAAGTTTGATCATCACAGCTTTCCTGGAATGCATCAACGATGATTGCCTGAATAGTATTTACCTTGGGCTCTCAAGTACATTGTGTGAAAAGGACAATGCTTTCCCTGACTATGTCATGGTGAACGCATTAAGGTTCAATTGATCACTGGAAGACGTGTATAAATAGGTCTGATAAAGGCGTAAAGCATGAAACCACTTCCAATTTCACATATTATAAGATTAAAACAAGAACAAACACATATGGACAAACACAGAACTAGATAAGCAACAAGTAAATCTGCATAACTAGATAAGCTCCAATCATATCCCCAAGTGGTGGCACTACCTCACAGCCTCAAAGTCTGACTTTTGAAAAGGCAGATTTACTCATCCCTTATTCCCTGAGTTTGTAATTTGACCTCAGCCATAACAGCAGCTTGCCCTCAAAAGCCCATGTGTCAAGACCTAACCTGGCACGTGGGTAGCTCTCAGATCTGAAGGTGAGCAGAGGCTGTTTGTGGGGAGCTGCGCAGGCTGGTGACTGACAGGCAGAGCACACCAAGCTAACAGCCTTTCTGAGGCTGAGGCAACCCACGACACACAAACCTGGCTCCTGGTTCTCCAACCGAGGCCAATCCTGACAGTGGTAATTAGAACAATCACAGAAGAGAGAGAAACAAAAATCCAAGAAGACTAAAGGCCTTGTACTTGAATGATACTGAAGGTAATGACAGATATGCCTTGAAAAACTGACATACTCACTCAGAAGACATATTGCTGGATTCAGTTATTTCTCCAAGGGAAGGTCAGAGAGAAATTACAGGAAAGACTAATGACAGTTTGAAGGAAGGAGGAAGTTTCAGGGTGTCAAATAGAAGGCAATGGAGCAGGAAGGCCAACTGACAGTGGCATCAAACAATGGGAGACAAAAGGGCTTAGTCAAGTCCAGAGAAACTGAAGAACAGAACACCTGAATGCCTGTCAGTATCTGAAATTCTTCTGCTCCCTTTTGATGCCTGGCAAAATGTGTTTATAGGAAGCATGCATAAAACTGGATGAAGAAGGTGGCACTGCTAACACAAGAAAAAAAAGGAAAAAAATCTAGAAATGAAAGTTTAATTTTTAAAACTCAAAGATGACACTGTTCTGTTCAAGACAGTATTTCCACATGCCTCCCCTATCAAACCCAAACATTTCAGGTACATTTAACACACACTGCAATAGGATGTCATGTTCAGGTTTCCTGCAATAGTGAACCACAATCTTGATAGTAGGTTCTTCTCATTCACCCTTGTGCCACAGCTGCCCAGTCTTACTAACTTCATGAAGCTAACAAGGTAATAAAAAGTGCCTCTGACAAGCAAAGTACTTTCAGGACGAGAGGAGTATGGATACCCAGTCTAAAACTTGTGTTTTCTAACAATACTGGACAATCCAAAGGTTAACCACTAGACAAGATATTTCTAAACAGCACCTAATAGGTGGAGTTTCAATTTTGAGCACTTTACATGGAACAACTGAGCTAATGGTCCAACCTGAATCTTATTTGGGATTAAAATCACAGTTTCTCCCACTCATGTGGAAAAAGAAAGGAACCTCATCTGTCTATCTTCACTGTAAAGAATTTTTTTTTTTATTTTAGTACCAATGAGAGAGCATAGTTAATTAAGCAGTTTAGCATAGTTAGCTTCCCACCAAGGGAAATTATTTTAACAGCACACCACAAAAACTGAATGGCAACAAGATAGGAGCACCTCATTTCACATTTTTTCTGTAGACAGTGCTTCAGTTCAGCAGGTAAAAAAAAAAAAATTAGATATTTTAAGTTGTACAAATGCCTTGAAAATTGTGGCCCTTATCATCTGCTCAGGTACTGACCTATCAGCCCCAACCATCATAGAAGGGGCTTTGACCAATTGTTTCATTAAAGCACTTGAATAAAGAGAGTTATTAGAGATTCCCTTACTGCCTTCAACAGTGCAGCCTATGCATCGACAGAAGAAAACTTCCATGTAATTTCTTACTGCAAGCATACCAGCAAACATTAACTGATATTCCTGGCAAAAGCTAAGAACTACAAACCTCTATGATCTCCAAGCATGTGGATCACCCATAGCTTGGAACCAACGCAGCACTAATTTGTTGTTTGATTTCAATACAGCTGTAGAGATACATATATATAAAATAAAATCCTCATCATTCAAACCACAGTTTTTCTCTTTTTCAAAGTTGAGTTTATCCATCTTGGGAGACATCTAGCATTCTTGAGTCTAAAAGTGTTTTAACTCTCTTCTCCATACATCAATAATAAAACTCAGGAGAATCCCTTAAAACCTAGCAAGGCATTCTGGTGATAGTACATCCGTACCTTAGTCCTAAATGCTTGCAGTCCCATCCTATCTCTCCCTTCTTACTAACACAAAGGTTTTATTAGCAAAAGCTGGAAGTGGACTGCACTAAATATTATCTCTGCTAATATGAATCTGTGTCAGTTAAGAAAAGACATCACTTCAAATAGATACAGTTATATTAGACCTAAATCGCATCACCTCCTGATACCAGCTGGTTGAACTCTATCATCATCCCTCAGAGAGACAGGTTAAGACATTTTTATCTGGGTAATAAATGTTATCTTCTGCCTCACAATTTAATTGATTTCAGGCCTGAAGTAATGTATTTTTTTTTAATTACTATAATGTCATGAATTTTTTTCAGTGTTCTAAGAACAGCAAAATAGGTATTCTGCTTGAGTATTTAATTTTCATTCTAAGTTTCCATGGCTCGGCTGAGGTGATGCAGAAGTAAAAGTATTGAACTTGGAAAATGAAAAAATAGAACCGAACAAAAGATCTGAAATACAAGATTTTGTGAAACAGATATTGTTTTGATCAATATTTATCTAGACTAGTACACATTGAAATGCAATATGGACAGGTGCCACATTTAACATATACTATCCTGCTTCAGCACAGCTAAGCATCACAGATAAAGTTATTTCTCTTTCCATTCTAAGTCCCTTCACAACCTTACCATCAAGAAAAAAATGTTTTAAACTATCATATTATGACTTCTAAATCCAACACAGTCTGTACACTTTGTGGTGATCTTAATGACTCAGAAATACGTTTCAAAACCCAAAAGAATTACTAGAATACATCTTGCTAACCTCAATAAAGTATATTTCAGAAACCACAAATTCATAATTTAAAATTGCAGAAGTCATTTGTATTGCGACTTGCCTACAGATTAGACAGAGTCTTTGGGCAAAGCTAGAAAATATCATGTAATAGCTGATTTGCCTACCACTGATCTTCAAGCTCTTTTAAAATTGCATCTGGCTGCGTTTTACCATCTTGACATAAAGCAGTCTGAAGGAATAATTTCTCATGAAAAACTTATGGCTTCTCTGTGAAAGGATGCTGCTTTCCTTAGCAGCATTCTCACCTGCATATTCCAAACACATGGATTAAGTAAAACACTATCTTGAACAGGTACATCATTGCACAGTTCTAATATCAAATAATTCCATTCAAACACATTCACAGACCAGAAAATCCCTTTGAGTAATGCACATGTAAAACTGAAAGTGGATACCACAGTTCTGTCCTAGAGGCTAGCACGTGTGACCCATGACCTCAAATAAGAAAGACATGCCAATGAATTCCGCACTGCTTTCCTGTTAACTGAAAGGAAGATTTGAAGCCCCTATCAAGTCATCTTACATATTTTTCACCTTATAGAAAACTTGCTAGATGTAAGCAGTAGCTTAACATAATAAAGTTTGGGCAAATCAAATTCTAGTCCTATTTCTCCTCGTGAAGTCAGTGGCAGAATTCCTACTGACTTTGGCAAGCAGAAGTGGACATCACCTCTTCTGAACTTACATGCAATGGAGTTGACCACAGTCCTGCCTTTTCCTGAAAGAAGCATCAATAAATCTCTACATAATCTAGTGCGTAGTTTAATCGGCACTTGACTTGAGAGTTTGACTTCCATTGTCACAATGGAGCTTAGATATCACAACCAGAAGTTTCTAGACATTGGTATAAACACTTCTCCGTAAGTGGGAAAAACTAGAATTTCATTGTCAAGTGCATTCATTCTTTGTTTACAAGTGCCTTCTTGTTAGGGGAACAGGTGCAACAGCAGCCAGGACACTACCAGTGGGCACCACTGAAGACTGTGGCAGCAAGAAATTAATGCAGATAAACAGAGATGAGCAAAAATTGAGAAAATAAGGTAGTCCTGCAACCACCACATGATCTCCTACAGCTCTCAGTATTAATTGTCATTCAATTCCCCATAGTATTCTAAAACCTAGATGATCAGATAATAAGAGGTTGAGTGGTATGCATAACATCAGGCTGATTAAATTTGTTTACTGATAATTCTTTCAAGTTCCTATGAATATCATGTAATTTTCAAGGTTTATTTCAAACAAATTTTATGTAATGTATTATTGACAACATCTTCATGGACCATTTCTACAATGTCATTCAGGATAATTATTTCACAACAGATTTTCAGAGTCCCTGATTCCTGTTGGGATTCACTTTTGCATAAATTACAGAGCAGCATATTTAATCAGTGTCTCTATCAGAGCCCTATGGCTTATTTTTAGGAATAAGGAATGAGAGAATAGAAAGATTTCAGGAGAGGCAAGGGAAAGGTAAGGAATATTCCTCAGTATGAATATTTTCCTTGGCAATATTTTCTGAAGTAGCAAAGTTAAAGGCTGTCCTGCAGCATCTCTGCCTTTTTTAGAAATAAACACTGGCATTAATCTTTTTACTCCATTAAATATTAATGTTACCAAATCATGTAACAGGGAGCTAAAAACAATTAGCATCTACATCACAGTCTCCTTAAGGTTGTTCCAAAAAGTGAATTAGCCCCTCTATAATAATGCCAAAACAACAATAATAAATCCAAGAAGTATGACTATGAGAATTTTCTATATTTTTTAACATATACCCAGAGAGATAAGGACCAGACAATCATCTGACACCTAAACACAACAAATCCTTATGATTACAATACAATTATATCTATTTTCTTATGTAACATGCTGTAAAGGTTGAGCATCAGAACAGCATATCATACGTACTATTTACAAAAGTCAGTTGAAAAGGCAGACAAATATGGCCCTGTGATTTGCCAGTATATCAAGAATGAAAACATAACTCATTTTTCTAGTAGATTGAAAGTTGTCCACTTACGTCTGCTCACAACAAAGGGTTTAAAAAAGTTAAAAAACCAGAACTTTCTGACTAGTATCAAGCTGAGTTCCCCTGAATAAGGACAAAACAAAGTATTTACCATGATCTATATGTGAGCACACATCTATTTTGTCTTAGCAATGTAGTGTTTCAGGCCATGAGAATACACTGAACAGTCAAGGGAAAGAGCGATGCCGCCATTGCCTGGTGTGAACCAGTATTGTCATTCTTATGTTTTAAGTCTGTCACAGAGGCAAACTGTGTTCCTGGTGCAAGGGGAAGGGGCCCAAGTACAGCATGAACCTAAAAACAAACAAACAGCTTGAAGAGCAGATGGGGGATTCTCTCCACAGAGGATTTAGCAAAGAAATCATGACTAGCACTGGGACATGCAACAGGCAGCACAGGAAAGGACACATCTCACTTCTCAAGCTCAAATTGCACCCAAGATTCACCAGAAACACAATACACAGGGAAGTCCAGTTTTGGTGGGTAGAGCTTCAACTTGTAGTGTTTAAAGAGGCATTGAAAGCTGGATGCCAGAGTATCTCTGGGACCTTTGCTCAGCATAGAGTTCATTCACAAGGACTCAAGAGTGGTACAGTTCTCCTGTGTTGCATGTGACTGACTCCTTGAAGGTCCTGTGTAGCAATCAATGAACAAGACAGCTTCACACATTACCCAAATGTATTTCTATTTGTGGGGGATGTGTCAAGAACATGAGCCTGAGCTGTGTGAAGCTAAGCATCCTTCATGCCTTCCCCAACCACTATCATGCCTATTCATAATATCTGATCAAGTGCAATGATGTTAATTCATGTACCTAAATAGTTACTCAAACATGGAAGCTACTGACTAATAAAGCTTGAACACCACTGAAAACCACTAGCTAAAACTGCTCCTAAGACTTCACTGTGTTTGTGGTCTCTCCAGAAGACACATACACATTTTTCTTAAGAAAAAAATCAAGATATGATTTCCCCTAAGCCAACTGAATCACAGAACTGGCATGGCTAAGACTTGCTTCAGCATGCAACCTACAGCACAGAGGTGTGCCAGCAGCCCACTGGCCAATTAGAGTTACTAGTTGGTGGCAATAAGGGTCGTTGGGGTTTTGCCTTCACAAGGAGCCTGGAAAGGCCTACAACCAAGCCTTGTTTTCCATTGAAAAAAGCTTTCACCACCATTTTGCTATTGGGCCTCTCCAGCATCTTATTTAAAAAGTTAAAAGTAAATAAATTCTCTTTTACCCTTACATGTATGTACCAAATCAAATAAATCTATAAACTGTTACAATTGTAAGACATTTTTGAGCCTGAGGCTACTAAGCAGCCTCAGGCTCAAATGTTGAGAATTCTGTACTTACCCAGGTGGCAGACCTTTATTGTACCACTTTCTGATAAGACTGATATAAGCTGACAGTGGCTAAATACACAAGTCCCCACAGAAGACAAAGTAGCCTACCATTCTACAGTAGTCATATTTGTACTTTTGCTTTACATGCAGTACAGGAATTGAACTAAAAAGTCAGCATCTAACTCAAGTTAACAATGGTTTTGAAAGGCCTTATATACAGCCTTGTGGTAGAAGTTATAGTACACCCAATGGTACATACAAGTTGGGTTTTGTAAAGCAGAACTTTTGAAGTAATTCTGGTGCAATATATACATTTCTTCACTGCATGCAGACTTAAAGCAGCAAATCCAAGTAATTTGTTCACATTAAATATACAATTCAATTATCATTCATCAAGAACAAAAGCTTCAGGAGATCATTGTTTCTTTTTCCCAAACCAGCTTTATGTTGGGGCTTGTTTTGTTAGGGGTTTTTGGGGGGGGTTGGTTTGGAGTTTTTTGTTGTTGTTGAGTCTGTTTGTTTTTTCCAGAAGTCACCTAGACATTAACGAAAAATGTAAAGGTGGCTAGATCACTATGATACAATAAATTAGGACCGGGAAATATCACCAATAACAGCAGCTATGGGTCTATCCAGCACAGAAGTTCATGACCCAGCCTGTGAAATAAGCCCACCTCTAAACTCTCTGGTTTCTATTCTATTTTATAAATAGAAGCAGCTCTAGCTTGAAAGACAAGGGCTAAAAACAAAGTTGGCCTTCCCTCTCCTTCACTACAAGTCTGGTACCAGAGCATATTGTTGTATGAATTCTGTTTGCAAAAGATGAAGACCACTGTGCTTGAATACTTCAAAATTATTATAAAAATCTCAATTAAAAGCCTTTAAAAAGACATTTTTTTAAGATCATTATATGGATACTGCCTGGAAAACGCCAATAAGATACATTTTCCCACATGCATACACTTAAGTTACTTTGGTAGATGTGAAATAGCAGAAGACACTCGTTATCACAGTACAAAGCACTGTATGATCTTCACTTGTGTCCTACACCAGATGGCAGAGGAGCCAAACTGCAGGAACACAGAACCACAGAGTCTGACAGTGCTGCAAGGGGTTTCTCTCACACCAAACCTGTGAGCAGCAGCTCAGCAAGGCAGAGCCAAGGGACAGCAGAGGAGCCCCAAACAGCTGGTTAATGCACCATCTTCTCCATCCCGGGAGAGCAAAGGACACAGCAGCAAAAGCATTATGATGATAATTTACTGCCATAGCTTCAGGCATTGGTGTGTTCTGCTCCCACTACTTCACCACCAGCCTGCAGCTGGGAGGCATGAGCCAGCCAGAATGGGGCCTGGGGCAAGGTGAAAGGGCTCCACACAATCTACAGCCTCTCTCTCAAAAACAAAGCATATATGAAACTTCCAAGTTATGACCTTTGTTCTGCAACCCAGCCAGGGCTGTGGAAAGAAGCCTGGGATATCAGCTTCCACTGACCAATGGCTATAGGCAAACCCCACTATCTCAGAGTCTTCCACCTGTAAAGTGAGTACACAGCTCACACTATGGGCACACACAGAGACCAATACCTGTAACAAATACCTCCTCACACAAAAATAAGTAGAGACTTGGTGTTGGGGCATAAACAGGAATTACAACCTAAAATAAAGGAAGGAATACTGCCTAGGAACCCAGCTCTTTGACATGCAAAAGACCACGTGAAGGTCTGCTAACATGTAACGAAGCTCACGTGGAACGAAGGTCAAGACAAAATAAATGGGAATCAAACATCAGTGGTCAAAAAGCAGTAATCAATCTTCAACACTTGTTTCCAAAAAGGTAAGGCTTCATTAATCAGGCTCTTCTAATGAACGAGGCTGGCTGTCTGGCCTGTATCTTTAATTTGTGTTATTAACAAGGATTAAAACTCATTATTCCATGTGTTCCCCATCCTGGCAACTAGAGCAATGTTTGCCAAGAGCAATATCAGCCAGCTCATCCTGCATCTTAATCCACAGCAAATACCTTTGAGGCCAGCCAAGGCTTTCAGAGCCATGGTCCCTTACTCTGCTACACCTGACTGAAAATCTAAACCAAATAAAAATGAAATTGTTCACCAATGAAGAATCCAACCAATCACTCAGGCTCAACATTAGAACTGCAAGAATCTTCATTTCATATTTTACTTCATAGGAAAAGTCTTGGAAAGTCCTTGCTAAGAGAATATTTCGGTTCAGGTCATCAAGAAAAAAATATGATTCATTCAAATACAAAGTGACTGTAGTAAATAATTGCAAGAATAAATTAAGTCCACAGTATTCACAACTGCATTTGTATACTTGCAATTTTCTTCCATTTGTATTTCCAGCAGGTGAGGATCCTTTTTTGATACTCAATATAAAAATTTATATAAGTGACTTAATTTGAGTAACAAAAAAAGAAAATGAACAATTAAAAGGAAATTACCAAGAATCGTGAGAACAAACATTAGCATTCATGATGGGGACCTTTGGAGAAGACAGCTCTTACCAGACTCTCTCCCATGGAAGTAATGCCATGGAACAGAACTGTACTAATCAAATCCCCTCCTCCTGGATGCCACTATTTGAATTGAGGTAGACATCTAAAAAGCTAAAACAAAAAGAAATTCAGTGTTCTCCCCACATTCATACATTCATTAGAGGGTTTTAAAATGCATTTATGAACCTCTAGCAACTTCTATTATTCTCTGTAGGAATATAATAGTAAACCTCATAGTGGATAATTAGAAAACAGTGCATACAAATATGATTTGTGCAAGCTTCAGTAACTGGAGAGAAAGAAGGTGGGAGAAAGAATTACTATTAACAATTTAGAAATAGCATGGCATGAAACAAGGTAGCTTTCCCGCCTCAAATTACTTGAAAATGTACCACAATATCGCGTTTGTGTGGTGAGGCTTTGGTTGCATGGGAACTCCAGAAGCAGCTTCTGTGAGAAGCTGTGAGAAACTTCCCGTGTCTGACAGAGCCAAGGCCAGCCAGCTCCAAGACAGCACCTGGTAGCACCTCTGAGTTAGCATATCCAAAAATGGGGAAAGGAGAGGGGAAATGGGCATTGCAGCTGGAAAGAGGAGTGAGACTATGTGAGGAAAACAATTCACTTTAGAGGCAGAGAAAATCAGGAGCAATGCTGGGCCCAGAAAGATGACACAGGTGAGGGAAGGCATTTGACTATTTAGTTTTTATTTTCTCATTACCCTACCTGATTTGTCTGGCAATAAATCAGTTTTCCCCAAGCTGGGTGTGTTTTCTCTATGACAGGGATCAGGGAGTGATTATCTCAACCCATGAACTTTTGTTATATTTTCTCTCCTGTCCAGCAGAGCAGGGGAGAGAGAGCAGCTTTGGAGGGCACCTGGCATTCAGCCAGGGTCAACCCACCACATATGAAACAGTCTTGTTAAAAACCAGAATCTAATTGGCACAGAAGTTACTAATTCTACCATATATATATGAAACCCGAAAGTTAATTTCCGTTCCTAAGAGCAGATTCTTTGGTACAGCTTTTGAAGCTGCTGGTTTTTCCCCCAAAAGCACCTCTGTTATATATGACCCTATTTTTGCAATTCTTAAAACTTTTTAGAGTTGGACAGCATTAATAAGGGCCTTTCACTGAGTGTAGAGTGGCATGATTTTCAGTTATAAAACCTTTAAATCCTACACCTTTATTCTGGTCTCTGTTCCAGTGTCGATCCTGAAAAGAGGTCAAACCAACAAATTCTTGCCCACTTCCTTAATTTGCATCACTAATAAGACTTTTTCATCTGGCAGTGAGGGACTGGTAAGCCCAGTAGCCAGATTGATTTCTGCTTCCTTTGAGATTCAAGTTGCTGAAGGGACAGAGTTCCCAAGGACCTGACATTTGGGGGCTGAGAAGAAGGGTTTAGAAGGAGGCACAGCTTGGGAAACAGGGCTCACCAAGAACTTGTGTTCTGCTCCCAGCTGACATGGAGTTACCTACAGAAAACCATTTTACCTTTTTTTACAGCTATATTTCTGCTCCACATGAGCTGACAAACACAAGAATTAGAACTACGAGATTGGACAGGGATAATTCACATGTTATCCAGATACAGGCAATTCAGCAGGTTTTGGTCTTTCAGCATCACTCCTGTCAGAGAGAATATGGCAGATAAATCAAATAAAGGGACCCAACAGGGATGCTGGCTTTCCAAATCACAGCCAGAAACAGCAATGAAGACAGGGCTAAACACCAGGCTTAGCCTCTTTTATGAGGGGAACTTTTACTGACTCAATCCTGAAACCTCAGTGCTCCCAAGATGAGTTCCCACAGCATATTTATTTATTCATTTGCTTTCTCTGACTGGGTCTTTCCAGAAGAAAAAAAAAAAAAATCTTTTCAGACTCCCTTGTCACAATTTTTTTCCCAGCTCATACTTTTTTTAAACACACATGAGTTCCAGTGGGTTTACCATTGCAAACTCACAGTTAATAACTCAGGAAGAAGGCAGAAGTAATGAAAGGAAGCACATCTAGAAGCAGAAAGGACAGGATCTAAATTAAAACATTGGATCAGGCACTAGCTTTTCCTGTGGGCCTTCATAAGCCACAATCTCTTTCTGCCCCTGCTCCCTATCAGCAAGATCATTAGCTGAATAAATGATAGTTAAAAACCCATTAACAAAAGTCAGATTTGCTAGGCTTGATCAATTAGGCTTTCCAAGTGTAAAAGGATGCTAACTCACAAGCCTTATGGAGGAAGTCGCTTCTGCCAAATGTATTATGCAATTTCTGATCGCTGCTGCCCTTTTCCAATCTCTTCTCCATCGCTTCTTTAAAAGCAGAGATTTGGGGCAGGTAAAGAGAACAGGTTATACTCTCTGATATTCACATCAAGGACTTTCTTTGTTTTCAAGTTGAAATAATTTTATTCATTTGATTTTTTTTTTCTTTCCTCATCACCTAGTCTGAGCAGGGAATTAAAAGCAAGATGGATGCTGCTAGATAAACACAACTTGGTTCTCATTCCCAGGGTTCATACCAAGGCTGCAGTGGTACTGCTGGCTGTAACCATTCAAGCTCAACAGCCCAGTGGGACCAATTACTGCATTTACAGTAAAACATGCAAGGAAATCTATCTCCCTATCTCCATATAACCAGGTTTACTGAAGGATAACCTACTACATTACACAGATTAATACTTCAGTGAGTAAATTAATCCTTAGAATTTCACTCACTATTTGTGGCTTATAAATTTTAATTGGTTCTAAACTGCCACATGAATTTATGTGAGTGTATATTGATGAAGTAGAAGGGATCAGAAATTACTCTATTAATACACAGAGACAATAGGAAATGTTGGGGCAAATTTACAAACATCTATATATGTTTACAAAGCAGGATTCAAACTTGGTTTAGAGGTGAATCATCATAGCCAACACAGAACTCCAGGAGCAAAGTAGAAGCAGCATTAGCTGAAAATGAAAGGCAGTGAAAGTGAAAATTTCAGAAAGGGAAATGCTCCCATTTTGCCAAAGTCAGATGCAGAGCTGAAGGGTAAGCAGTGCTTGTACTATATTTGACTGTACCACTATTGATCCCAGTCAGTCAATACTACCAGTACAGCAATCAGAACAGATTTCCAACACACTGACATCCTGGCACACCATACAAACAAATACTTCTACAAGAATGAAACACAGCACGAGATTTTCAAGTACATCAGAAGCACCTAGCAATATGGACTGTCCTCTTTAGGACATCATACAACTTCACAAAATTGTATGATGTCCTAAAGGGTATGTACGATGTCATCAGGGTATAACTTTCCCTCCTACCTATTTGTTTATAAAGATTCAATTCACTGGTTGAACTTTCCAACTGTGTATCATGATAGAATTAGTTCCCTGAAATACGACAAGAAAAGTCTGAACAGTGGCCTGTTTTTTTAACCACTTACTATGACATGTTAATCCTGAGACACAGCAATGATTATTTGAACACCAGTAACAGTATCATACTCCTACCCATAACAAGAGGCATTCACTACGTATTATCCATTTCTGTGAAATACAACAGCAGTTAACAATTTAGTGAATCAGAGAGCTGACTTATAATTCATGTCAAGACTTCTCAGACTTGGTAATATGAAAGGCCAGGTATATCTCCGGTCTCTTGCCCAAATATAAATAGCTTCCCAAAAGCCAGGAAGCAACATTGTCACCCAAGGACTATCTCCCATCTCTGTATTTCAGTTACACATTTTTTTATTTAATGAATGTGGCACAAACAAGTAATTATGACACCACACTAATCAATTTTATATACTGTGAATGTAAATAAATATATGAAATAATAAGAGGCTACCTTTTTTCTCATTTACTTCCACATCTACCCAAGGTTTCCACAAACATTTCTGAGAAGCTTCACAGATTGCTTTAGCTTCCAGTAGCTAGTTATTCTGGATAGCCCATTCAGTAGCAGCAATGCTGCTGTAGAGCAGAAAAAGGCCCCAAGGCTAAAAGAGCCCATTTTGCCCATTTCCTCATATGGGTGGATCACTGAATTGCTCCAGCAAGTATTTCAATAGGAGAATATGCTCCCTTGCTCAGAACACCTTTCAGACTACACTGCCAAGCTCTGAGAACAGATTAATGTACTTATTATAGGGCCTAACCATAACTTTAGCCCCTATGACCACAGTAACACACTAACAAGAATATCCAGTGTCTACCTCGATATCTTTCATTGTTTGAGTAAACCGGGACAAGAAAGCAACATAAGTTTTCTTCAAGGCAAAGTCCTTACAACCATAAGTGCTGATATTCTATAGTAAACCCTGGGATTTCCCTGGAATTCACAACACTCATTGTAACACTGAGGCAAAAAGAAGGGAAGCAACCAGTAATTTTACAGTCACATATACACTAAACTATCAATTCTTATATGCCTTCAGTTTACACCCTACAGCTGTGCAGGGCATCCCCAAGTAAAACAATTTGAAAGAAGCAAAGTTACACAACCTCCAAATTGTGAGATATGCTATACTAAGTAAATAAAAAACTTACTAAGGAGATTTTTATAGCTACAATTTTACTTTTCAAGACTTGCTGGACACACTGATTGAACTAGAGAACACCTTTTTATAAAGCTACCTTCTGTGTCAAAGCCTAAGGGGTGAACAAGTGAAAATAATGACAAAAAGAGGCCTTACTTATAAATATTTCTTTCTAATGGATTTACTTCACCATTTAACAGCATGTCCTTTTTACTCGACTACCTTCTCTTTTGCTTGTTTTTGACATTGCAAAGGACAACTCCAAGTTTGAAGGCAAGGCAAACTGCCTTTTTTACCTTAGAAAGACAGACACTATTGCATGGACACATTCAACTTTTTGCCCTTTCTTTTAAGCAATTCCAACTTTTGAATAAAAGCAATGAAGCTTCCGCAGTCTTAAACAGAAAACCCAGAGTTTTCCTACCTTTATCAGTACTCAGAACTTCTTAGGGCTCCTCTCCTTGAGCTTCAGAATAAGTGGATGATCCCTAGAGTACTCAGAAACATCTTAGCTAAGCAGTCACACTTCCACCTTCTTATCCAGAAAAAGTGAGCCAAGGAACATCCAGCCATCCACTTCTGCTTTATCTGGACCTGCAGGGTCTGAGCAGCCATGGGGGTAGGAAGGCCAGGTCCCCCCTCCAACTAGCAGCAAGAAAAGCTCCCTGCCTCATCTGACTCTGATGAAAATCAGCTGTGCTGCATCACCTGCCTGCTAACCCTGGGGCACAGGGAATGGGCATCAGCTGGGTCTGCCACAGAATGAGCACCTGCAGCTGTGTGGAGTCACCACCCTTCTCCTTAGGACTAATGCAGGCCAACCTGTGAGGCTCTTCAGCCTGCTGGAAGGAGGAAGCTTTTGATAAAATACTTTTTGTTTTGTTTTGTTTTCATAGAACAAATAGGGAGGGAAAAATGTTGTGATTGGATTAGTTGTTCTCCTTGTTAAGAAACAGTGTGAGGTACTGTAGTTTCATATGACACTTTTTCTAATTGTTTCCATACACAGTGCATGTGTCTTGATATGGGCTCCTCTGGTAAGATCTCAGCACTTTCAAGTAGATTAGTAAGTGATACAATATCTATTAAGCATTAATTCTTTTATTCCATTTGGAGAGAGAGGAATATATAGTAAAGCATTTTATGATCCTTGGTATATATTCCATGGTGTTGTCCTCCATTCCTGTTGTTGTGTGCTATATATCAGCTGGAAGTTAAAAGATGGCTCTTTATTTTAGTTTCTCTCTCAGGTGTTATCCAATACATTCAGATTGCCCTGCATAGAAGGGGTTCAAAGATGTGTGGTTGGGAGTTTGGAAGGGTAAGCGTATTATCTTTTCTAGGGGAATTTATTGCTTTGACAGCCTTTAGGAAAACAGATACGGAATGTAGCCCATTCTCTATTTTCCAAAAAGTGCTGAGGCAAAATAGAAATGGTCCACAAAGTTCATCAGAAGAGACTTGGCTAGACACATTGCACAGATAGATCTAGCATGTTACATCTAAGCCAATAAACTAATTAGACAGTAAATATTAGAAGACCTACTTATTCATTAGACTAATTGAGCTAATACTGTCCAGACATTAAAATATGAGGAATGAAAGCTATATGCAAACAAAACAGCTGTAATGACTTTCTGATAAATACTGCCTGGCTGCATAAGGCTAGAGGATATTACTCAAGGGCAGTAAAAAGATTTCCTTTGCACAGCAGCGATAATCTGTATATCCAGAGAGAATTTAAACACATGATTGAGATCTACAGCACACTATGTTCACTGCAGAGGGGGAGGTAATGTTGCGGCTAAGCTTATATTAGAAACCAGCATCCCTGAATTTACATCTCATCTTCAGGAAGATATTTTATACTAAATTTTTGGAGAAATAGACAAAGGATGTTTTAACTAAAGGGTTGGCAAGAATAAGAGAAAGAAGCAGTCATTGGAATTGTCTAATTTAACTGTTACTGCCTCAACAAAACAATCGAAAGAAATGAGAGAAAATTGAGCTTCTAGGTCTTACATACCTAGAAGATGAATGTAACATTTCTTTTTAAAGTTCAGATTTTAGAACCATCATAGAATAGTTTGGGTTGGAAGGAACCTTAAACACCATCTTGTTCCAACACCCCCGCCATGAGCAGGGACACCTTCCACTCAGCTAGGTTGCTTAAATCCCCACTCAATGTGGCCTTGAACACTTCCAGGGACGGGGCATCCACAGCTTCTCTAAGCAACTTGTTCCAGTGAGATTGTGTGACTGCCACATAAAAATTTGGTTCAGCTCTCTCAAATTAATATTAAGAATCCACGTTCTGCCTGGAATAACTCAAATGAAATCCATATATTACAGTGCTTCTTCCTTTGGATAGTTAGAGAAAACAATATCTCTATCAATGCCTTCAAGCATCTCAATGGCTATTAACTGCTTTGGTCTGAAAGGAAACAGGAAACTTTTCCAAGGATCATTTTCAAATGGACTGTCCTGAAGCTGAGGGTTTCTTATGGTGCTGGTTGTTTGTACTCCTCCACCTGTATCCAAGTGATAGAAATTCAATCACCCATTTATGAGATATCCTCTAATTTGATATGAAACTGTAAAAATGTTTTGAGAAATAGATCTCAGCAGAACTTACTGCAGATGCCCTACAAGTCTCTTAGAGCGAAATCATTTATCAAATATGTGAGAACCTGTCAGGAGTGAGGATTTCTGAACCTTGTCCTAGATTGCTTTTTATATATGGATTAATGAATGAAGTAATAAATCAAGAAAGACTGCTGTGCTCTGATTATTCTCAGTTCCTTGTATACAGCTTCTCTTAATGTCCTACCTGCAAGGCAATGGGGAGAAATATCACAGTAAAAGATAGAACTGGAGAGAATCAGCTTTTCTTTTTTAGTGATTCTACCTAGTGCTGCTTACCATTTTTTGATTTTATTTGTACTGTGATGCCTAAATGCTGGGTGGGAAACAAAATTCTTCCCTCCATAAAAATACCCATGTGATCTGAGGGAATGAGTTTCTTCATACATAGCATAATTACTGACAGTCTTTCAGAAAACAGTATAGATTCTACAGCATATTTGTTGTTATCTACGGTAAAGCACGGAAATACATGTAACAAATTTAGGCATTATTACATCTTTAAGTCCCACAAAGCAGTCAACTGCAGCCCTACTACTAATGTCAGTTATAGGCCTAAAGGTCACAGTTATTACAGGAAACAGTCATGATTTAACTGTCTAATCTAGCTAAGATAACTTGTTAGAAGTTGATCTCAAAGCAAGTGAGAGCAACTACATGAAGGTCTTACACCTCTTTACCAATTTATTAATTTTTTCAATAATGTACCAATTTATTAGTTTTTTCAATTACGTGAATTTGCCATACATACAAACCCAAAATGTCTTGGAAATTCATAAACTTTCATAGTCTACACCAGACAGTTCCTGGCAAGTAGCACACAACATGGTCCAAGAGTCCTTTCTAGAAGTTTTAAAAGCAAATCTTCCTTCTGTAGCTTGTGGAATCTGTCTAGATTTATTTTCTTTCAGGCATTATAAAGTCTTTGTGAAGGAGTGTAAATGAGGAGGAGACATTTCTGGCTCCCAACTGTGGAGGGCTATATGGCTTGTAATCACAACTGCTCTGACAGTGTTTGCTATTCTGTTGCTGGAAAATCCCCCTTGCCTATCCTGAAGCTTTTATTTTCTCCTTATACCTCATTTGCATTCTCTCTTTCATCCAAACAACAACACAAGTTCAGCATTTTGACAGGCTGTCATCAGTATCATTCCTATCCTGAGGGCTAGATCCATGATGTACAATTGTTCTCCGCGGCCTCTTTCATCTTTCCTATAGAGCGCAAAGGAGGATGCAGGAATATTTCAATGTTTTAACGTGCAGACTACTGTAGAAACGGGGGATAACGCATTTTAGCATTCAAAGGGGTGGGTGCCAGATTAATATAACAAACCTGGAAAAAGCTGGATAGACAGCCAGGAAGAGATGACATAAGGTGCAGGAGAATGAGTTTTAAATTGGTGCTGAAACAAGCCATGTTAGCACTGATGTCATGAAGTCATGGAGTGTTTGCATACCACAGCAAGTGTTTGTTTTCTCCTTAGGGACAGTTTGTGTTTGCTATAGCTGACAAGAAGAAAGGTGAGGAAGAAAGAGCTAGTGTGTTTTAAAGCATGATAGGAGAAGGAAAAAAAAAAAGTCAAGTCTTTCATATTTTCCTGGTGTTTGGAGAATATTTTGCTCTGCAATTTAAACAGATTGTAACTGGCGAGGGGTAGGAGTCCTTCAAAAAAAGGAACATAGGAAAACAAAATGGGAATTGTCAGTTAAATTCTGAATCTGAACTCATCAGCCTGCTGTAGGTTAGAGGGGTCTAGAAACTTGAAGTCACACACTGGCAACTTGGAAAGCCATTTGCTAGTGATTTCAGGCCATGTGTACTTCATGATCCTATCAATATAATATAAAATGGCCCAGACTATATTTATCTTACACCTAAAAGGAGCAGATTGTCTGAAATTTCAACATACACACATATACTCACCTGCAGTGCAGTTTGGCTCAAAAAATATCCCAACATTATGGGAATTTTTTGGTTACCCCTGTGCACATGGTTTAGAAGGTAGTAGCTGGTGGCAACCACTGAACAGACCCACTGATGACAAACTTGGGACAGTTCATTTCCCTTTGTGATCCTGGGTTGACTCCAAGGACATAACAACCGCTAAAACTAAAAAGAACTGTTTCACTACAGTGACTTGATATACTTACTGAATATATATGGAAAGAATGTGTAAGAGATAAATTTAACACAGTGATACATTTTAAAAATAGGTACCTATCCTACTAAGGCTTTCCCTACCATATCAAGTTTTTAAAAGAAAAAGATATTTTTCTATGTACTTAAAGCTTTCGGAGTTCAGAATTGAGATGCAAAATAAAATCAGCATTTCAACGTAGAACTGCATCTCATTGGTTATTGTGCAGTAGCCAGAACAGAGTAATTTCATGTTGAAATTAGAAATTAAATAGAAATTGGTTCATCTCAGAAATTCACATTGCAGACAAGTGGTGGTATTGTTACCTCATTTTTTTTTTAAATCTATGTAGAGATTTCTTTTTCTAATTGGAGATCCCCAACAAATACTTTAAAAGAGATAGGTAAGTGGTGAATTTTTGTGTACAGACGTGCCCAGAACAGGTTAGCTATCTTCAAGTGACACCTCCTTGGGCAGGTAATTTCTTGTTCTCTTTTGCACTAATGGATGCTTAACAGCCCAGCTCAGAAGAGACCTTGGAATTCCTTAGACCGGGAAAGTTGTAGCAAATAACAGAATTTTAAAGAATTTGAGAGTTTGCATATTTGTTTTTCTCATGTAATAGTCTCAGCCTTCATTTCGATTTACAGCATTAGGAAATGTTTTTAAGTATTTTATTCATGTATCAATTATTCTCTGAAGAGGACTTCACTGTATATCTACAATATATTCTATATAATTGAACTTGTGCAGTAAAAACGAGCATCTGAAGAACCCTCACGAAAATACATAAAAGCCAATTACTGTGATTTGTGTTTACATTCCAGCTGTCTTCTAATGAGATTTTTTCCATGCCATTAGAAAAAACATCTGAGGATAGTGCTGTCAATTTCTGGACTCAGAGATAAAGTTCATGAAAACACCTAAGTATCTATTTCACATTTTGTCTTATTGAGAAATTTTCCTGAAAAGAGATTAATTTAAACATAGCCAGGAGTGCCTTCATGAATTAAAAATTTGATTAAATAGAAGCAAGTAAATGCACAATGATAGTGAATTCAACCACCCATTTGTAGCTGTCATTCCTTCCCAACTCAAAGTAACTGCTCATATTTGATGATAAATGCCCAATGTATTTCAGGGCAGTCAAAAGGACAGATCTGGCTTCCGGAGGAATTCTTCCAGACCACTAATATTTCTACTTGAGTTTGAGCAGGAGACAGATGATAAAAGGTAAGGCCTTGTTACTGACAGTATGGGAATTCCAGGTTTTATGGAGAGCCTCTAGTCAATCTGCCCACCCCAGGCACGGGACCTGGAGCCCTAAAGTCCCACACAGACACAAACATCCCTGGAAAGCAGATTGCTGAGGCATCCCAGCACAGCTCAGGCAGCTGCCCACACATACAGAAAAAGTTAAATGAACTCCTGCAGGAAGTGAGAGTGGGGTGAATATGCCACAATAACATACCCAAACTGCAGCTGCTGTAACAGCACAGTGAATGTTCCCATTTCTTAGAGGGTGGCATGCATATCAAGCCATTCTCAGTCTTAATTACAAAACAAAAAATAATATGATCCCTTCACTGTATGTCTTTCTTTACCCTCTCATCTGCTCTGGTGTTTTTAATATCCAAGTTTCAGTTAGAAACAGATGCCTCAGCTTTAGCACCCTCTTGTAATGGCTTAATACTCTAGGTAAGACCAAAGACAGAGGAAAAAGATGCTACACTGAGCACAAGTTCTGAGCAAATGGACTTGAATATTCATTAAACAACATTTAATTTAAACACCCAAACCCTAAAAGCGGCAACATATGGGCCTGTTTTATTTTACATAAACTGAATAGGAGGTTGTGCCATTAGTTTCTGCAGACATAATGTTCATTACAAATGAAGTATGTTTTCCTTTAGGGAATGCACCACCATTTCTGTAGTGTTGTCATTTCCCCAAAAGGTTCAGTATAGTTACCATATGAAGTACTATTCTTGGCAATGTGCTTCAAAACGTAAACATAATTCCCACAGATTTTCATCGACAAGGGGATCCTGAGGCAAATTAAATTCCTTAATGAGAAACAAACAATGAAAAGAGCCCTCCTTTATCAGTATTTTACCATATTTAAAAGACTATCTTGACTTCATGGTTTGGTACATGGGTTTTTCCCCTAGTCTTTGTGATGGAACATTTTTGCATAACTGTGTGATATGTGGTTCTACAGTCCTCTGCTGGCTAAAGGATTACTTTGCACCACCTCTTGCAGAATCTAAGATGTTTTCCTGTATGTGCCTTTACTGAAAAGCAAGGTATTTGCTCTTGAAGCTTGTGTAGATTAAAAATGGCTAGAGAAAAACATTTTGATTACTCAGCAAGCCCCATGAAAAATATTTTACACATGCTCCTGCACTTCATATCCCAAGATAGTTATTTAAGTGGTAAAACAATTGAAAAAAAGGAAAAGGGAAAAAAAAGGGGACAAAAAAAAAGGCTGAGACAACTGAGCTTAACTAAGCAAGAGAAGCTTCACTACATCAGAAATTATTTTCTATCTTTGCTAAATAATACAGTTAGAGTAGGACTGAAGAAGTGTAGTATCTTGATACATCTGGGAAGTCTATCTCCTTTCATCCACGTAACAGCAATACAAAATGCTTTATAAACTTCCCTCGGCCCTGCAGACAGCAACCTCGGGTTTCTGCCAGGTTTTTTGGCACTTGTACCCACAAAGGTTCTAGTGGAGCACTGATGGACCACCAGGAAAGAGACTGATAAATAAATTGCTTTATATGAGCTTTGTGATTATTATCATTCTTGCACAGCTTATGGTAATGTAAAGCTAGAAAAAGCTTTGCAAGCAGAACAAATAAAAGAAATTAAATGCCACTGGGATGAAAAGAGGATGCAAAGTAGAAACACAAGATGTAGGGCGATCACTACAGATACATGCATTGAGATCTGCATCAGTGCAACAGCCATACAGAGACAGCATATCCCAAAATTGAGTGGAAAGGACTGGCACAGGGTTCAGAAAAAAGCATGGTCCATATGCAACAGGCAGCTTGAACAAAGACAAGACATTCTCTTGGTTAAGCAGGCTTGTGAGTTAAAGAAACCTCAAGCCTCTTTCAGGGGACAGCAAAAAAATCAAAGATTGACAAATTAACTACCTTCCCCCACTTATAAAACATTAAAATCAGTAGTGATCACACCAAGTATTTACTTTAAAGGACAAGGTGTTTATGTTATGGGCCAATGAACTTTGTTAATGAACATGGAGATACAAGTTATAAACCTCAGAGAAGAATGCTTCTAGTTAGGCAGCCAGATATGGGAACAGCTGAGTTGTGAGACTAAAAGGGTACAAAATTATGTTGATCTAGCATCACTGACAAAAGTTAATCCCAATACAGTAAGTCTGGAATGTTCCAGTGCTCCCGCTTCACACAAAAAGCACAGAAGAATAAAGTATGAAGATATTTCTTTAAGTACCTCACTGTTTTAAAAGCTTAAGTACAAATATACTTCTGTACAAATACATAGAATATACTATTTCAGTTGGAAGGGAACTACAATTATCATCTTGCCCAATGATCTGACTGAGTCAGGGCTGACCTCAAAGCAGATATGAGGGCATTGTCCAGGGAATTGTAAGGTTGTCTGATGACATTCTGCCAGGACCGTAGGAGCGCCTCACTTGTCTTCAGTGGCCCAGGTTTTTCTAAGGAGGCTCCCCAAGGTCTGTCTCTGCAGCACATCATGTTAAAGCTTCTGTAAAAGTATTTTTCAGTCCTACACTGAGGCTTTCACCCAGGTCATCAGACACTTCATACCAACAAAGTATTGCCAGGAGCCAAAACACTGTTGAACCAAAATAGAGTATTTTAAAGCTATCATTTACCATGCTGAGAGGCGATTTATATTTTTCAAAAGCACAAGTCGGAGTCACAAAAGGCAACTAACAGACATTAACACACATGAAGATTTTCATGTTCAATAAAAATGAAAAAAAAAATTATGCATATTGCACTTAGTGTTTAATGATAGATGTTTATTTTTCAGCATTTCTTTGACTCTGGACAACTCAATTTCACCCTGTTTTCTGTGGTTTATGCATGGGTACAGTCCTTCAGTGCTTGTTTTTACAAGCACTATGAAGTTCAATGCTGGGAATAATGTATTCTCAGTTCAATTAACTCCTCAAAAAACATACAAGTTTAATATTAGTGTGTGAATAGGAAGCAGTTTCTCCCAATCCTAAATCCTTACATTATTCTTTCCTTTTGTAAAGCCCTGATGCAGGGCCTAAATCAACCTCTCTACAATAACCAAATCAATTAAAATACATACTTAAAACATGAAATCTCTCAGTTCTCGTATTTTCTAATACCTTTCTACTTGCCTTAAAAAAAAAAAAAAAGCTAAATTTCACCTCTTGTCTGTGGCAGGATCCATCACACTATAAAGAGAACAGGGAAACAAACTATGCAAGAACTATTGACCAACATTTGAAAATTCAACTTTTCCCACTCTTTTAATTTAAAAATATTCAGCTGTTTTCATTGTTTTTTTTTTTTTTACACTGGCTGTTAAACCAGACAGAAAACATTGAAAAAGCAAAGTGTCAGTCCCAATTTTCTACTTATAGCCAACACTGTGCAGGAGATATGGATCTGAGGTCATCTGTCACAGAAAAGTTTTATTATCAGTGATTGAAACCTGTTATCAAATCAACACAAATGATGCCTGGCTTAACAAACAGGCTAGCAAAAATTGACAGAAAATGATAGCAGGGTAGCAGCTCCAGTACAATCAAATCAGATCATCATGAAACGCAGCGAAGCATGTTTCTCCTAATGGGGGTCAGTGTGCAGCCTGGCCAGCTTCATTAAATAACAGCTGTATTTTAACCCAATGAACACAAGTACAAACTGTTATCATCCACCCCAGTGAAGCACTGCACACATCGTTTTTGCTGGCTGTGCATCATCTACTATGTTAAGAGAAGGCCCAGGTGCTCTGAATCCTCTGCCCCAGCACAGTATTTGACCTTACCTAAGACCTCTGCGTATGAACAGTAGCCACAGAAACAAGATGGAGCTTTGTCAGAAGTACTGGTTGCCAATGGCCAGCTCTTGGAAATCACGGTTACCTTCTAGTACACAGGATGTCTTTTAGCCAGTTCTGCAGCTGTTTCATCAGCCACAGGCTTTACAGAGAGGAATAAATCAAGAGGAAACTTATGGAATTCGAGATGTAGACAAAATTCCACAGGGAATATTTTTAAGACGTAACTAGAATTCAAAAATGTTAGCAACAAACCCAAGTTTCCATTTAATCCCTTTATAATGAAGGTGTCCAAAGACACGGATGTGCTTGGATGTGCCTGCTCCTGACACTGATTCATAAAAGTTTACTTAAACCTTTCCCTTTTACATCTTAGATGCATTACAACAAATATGTTCATGGAAATTATTTAATCTTACTGCTATTCAGTTAGGGACATTGATGAACGAAAGAAATTTTTGCCACCTATATTGGAAGATTCACCTGCTCAGATGATATTTTGCCAGCATTCATAGAAAAAAAATAATTAACTACTCTTATCTTGTCTCTTAGCAGCATCAAAATACCCATCCAAAAAAAGGCTCACTAGATCTTGTTTTGCCAAAATAGAAGCACATGGGCAGGAAGCATTCACAACGGGAATTTCAAACTTACTGTATGAATCTAATATCATCAACAGCTTCTACTGGACAATGTTCTACTTCCTCTGTGTAAGAAACCAATGACATTAAAATTCATTTTTTATAGGAACTGACCAGAATAATATGAACAACTTAATTTCTTCTGACTGTTGCAAACAGATTTGATAGTGTCCTACATACTTTAGTCCTTAAATGACACATTTTCCATCAATAGAAAGAAACCACATTGCCCATTCAGCTGACTGTTGGTACTGCAGTCTTCTCAAAGCCTACTATGCCTCATTTATTTCAAGCCACTGTTGGTATCAGCTTCATTTCTTCCCCTCAATATTTGTTCTCAAACTTGTTACAAGCTGGTCTCTAGACAAAACCACCTCATTGCACCCCGGTGGTGCCAAATTTTGCCATCTTTCATCCTTATCAAAGCTCTCTTTTTCTGTGCAGCCAGGACTGTAATCCCTGCTCTTACTAGGCCTGCTATACAGTTTTGAGTCCTTCCTACAGAAAAACACCAACATTTTCTGTGCATGCAACTCCAATAAGCCACTGCAATAATACACCATTGTAAATGGTGATTAGTAAAAGTATTTCCACACATATAAACTTGAAATTGCTTGCCACCAGATTAATTAGAAGTTGTTCTCCAAAATTCCTTCATCTTCTAATCTGGATTCCACACTGTTGTTAAATAGATGAAATCCCTGAGATACTGAAATATGAGGGCCAGGCCAAGCAGGCAACAGTGACAAAACTACCTCTAAACAATGGGATGTGCCAATATCAGCAAGAAATAAAAGGGTTCCTTCAGCATACAGTAGGGAAAAAAGTGAAGATTCCTGTTCCACTTAATTATTTTACCTCCCACAGGAAAGGGGATTAACCTAGAGTGTTCACAGGTTGCATGTGTGCATTAAACCTCTGAACTACAGAACACCTGCTACACCTTGCTTAGACTGGAGTGCAGAGGCAAAACATTGGCAGAACAAACCTCACATGAACACCTGTGTGCAACTCCCAACCGCTGAAGCACGAAGATTCCAGTGACCTCTTCAGTTTGCCATTTTCCAGGTAGGATGACAGGAGAAAAGGACAGCCTTATAAACACAGAATGTCACAGAATATGGGGAAAAACTCCAACGGCCTGATCTGATTTGATCAGTTAATTCTAGATCCATGTCATTTTGAGCCCTTCCCTATTTTTTGTGCTTATTGCCTTACATTGCAAGACCAGAGGACAGCTTAGGGATATGAGCTTATAACCTAAACATGCAACAAGAGTCAATTGTTCTATGGATTCACTACATATTTTTTGCTCTTAATCTCCAATCAAAATGGGGCATCAAATACCAAATTATGGCACCAAGCTGTAACTATTTCAATCCATCTGCCTTGCAGATTTACTGTACTACCCACATAAACAAATCTGTAATATATAAAATGTAAGACATTACAAAACTGAAGGAAACCTTCAGCACTCCCAATTCCAGAAATAATTTCTGCTTCTAGAGGCAGACGCCCCTGAAACAGTACTGTTTACTGTGTAAAATCAAAACATCAATCCTACACAAGACACTTTATGCCACATACCTTTATGCCAGCACTTTTCTATAGATCCTTTCTTGATTGCATAAAACTAAGGTAAGGAGGCTTCCGAAAAGAGCAACTAGAATTTGTGCCAGCACTCTACAGCTTTCAAGTGGTAAACATTTGGAAAACACTAACTCTATGGTCTTCACTGAAACAGATGGTTTCCACTGAATTCAAACCAAGAGTGAAACAAGCCTATCACTTCAAGTCTCAGCTCCTCAACACAACTATTTTTAATGCATGTTTTCAAAGAAATTGACCTCTTTGGCAGGGGATAATTTGGCCTCCTTTCAGCCTATTCTATGAAAAATTGCTGCATGTCTTCCTTGTATTTGTATTGCTGCGTTCACACCACCCCCTAGTGATTGTTCAATTACACTAAATAGTGTCACTCCTCTCTCTCCTTTCAGGCTGAACATTATATATGGGAAGGGTTTACTGCAGCACCGCAGCTCTGAGCTGTACAGCTAACAGTGGGATGCCGCTGAACACTGACAGCAGCAACCCCACTAGTTCAAGACTCAGACTGAAGGTACTACCAGAGGCACTGAGTGAGTGCTTCATCTATACTTAGCAGATCTCATACAACATCCCCTTTCCAGCCCTTTAACAACTCTTAGCTGCAGTAGTGCTGGTTTTCTCCCTCAAACACTGAAAATGCTTTACCTGTCTTACAATGTGCTAACCAGTACAAAGCTAGTTAAACTCAAAAACACTGCATTTAGGTAACAGAGTCAGAGCCTTAATCAGTACAGTTGCTAGAGCTGCCCAGTCTGTTTCAGTCCTATTTGAAGTATAGAACTTCTGCTTTCCTTGCTCCTCAAAACGCCTGCACCAGACTGCCCACACTTCTATCTTAAATTGCTCCTTTAACACTACCAGATGAAAAATTAGGGGTGTACCACACAGCTTGGAGGTCAGAGACAGACCCCAGGACCTGTCCTGACAACTCAGGAACAAAAGACAAATCATTCCTAACGCCTTTATTAGCAAAAATCTTAACTGTGCAAGCAGGCAGCTCTGAGTGTCTCTGTCCGCATGTTTTGTTCTCCCTTCTCCTCTGTTCTACCAGGTCTGTATAAAATAGGCAGCCAAACAAAAAGACCTTCTATACCACAATTTGAACAAAGGCATGTCTGCCTCCATGAACTAACACTGCCTGCTTGGAATTAGCTCCTACTACTACCTGTAGGAAGCTCTGGTTCACTTCAAATTGATACTCAAAACAAGACTTGTTTAATTATGAAAAGATTTTAATCCAGTGCAAACAGTACACCTACACTGAATTTCTCAAACTTTACAAAATGGTAGCTTTCGAATCAAAATTAAAGGGCAAACCAGTATTTTATTGACAGAGTTTATTTGATGTTAAAGTCAGATGAGCAGCTTCTGCTTTCCAGAATTCATTCTATACTTCTTCATAGAATGATGCTGCCTGTAGAGGAAAAAAATAGATCACTGACACATAATTAAAACAAATTTTACACTTGTACCTTTATAAAGCCTGAAAAACTGTTTCCCAAACAAATCAGGTGAACCACATTGCTCTTCCTGTAAGAGCGTAAGGTTCAAAATTTCCCAGCACTGTCATGGCAATAAATGAGCCTAAACGATGCCATTTCTGTAGAAGAGATCAACAAGCTACAACTGCTTTGACAGCTTTCTGTTTAAGACATTACACTCACTATCATCAGCTCCCAGACAGATTGTTTAAGTTCCTTCCAACTGAGTCACTCAGATCATTTGTAATAAAACCAGAGTTTTTTCTGGAGCAGTTATTGACCACAGCACTCAGGTTTCTGCAGCAAAGATATAAACATGTAGTCTGACTTGTCTGTAAGAGTATCATGGTTGTTTGTAAGTATTTTACTTGAAGTGAGTACCTGTAAGAAAACAGCATACATCCATTCCAAAAATAGGTTATCATGCTACTTTGTATTAGACAATAAAACTCAAACGTCTATCCCATCTTTAGCATACCTACAAATGAAAAATATAAGCCTTGTTCACAGTAAGACTAAACAATCAGCAGCTTTAGCAACAGTTAAGTCTGAAGTACCTGATGTATTATTTCAGTCTTTATACTAATCAGGTATTTCATGAAAGTCGAAGTCATGTAAGCTACCAACTCAGTAATAAGTGCAAAAGTGATTTGTAAATATTCTTAGCCTTAAACTCTTGCACTGGGTTCTATGTCTGCACAAGTATCACAGTCTTTGCATAAATCAGCCTCAGACTTGTTATCATAATGACTGCAGTGCTGAATGTCTGCCCTTACAAAGCATTCTGAAGGCGTACCTGTTACACGTTTTCCACCCGATGAATGTTCATTTACTGAAAAAGAGAAAGCATCAATTAGTAAGAATTTTATCTAAATTCTACTACTGTAGAAAATTGAGCTTTGAGGGTTTTTACTGACACTCACAATGTGCTTTTTTCAATAACCACATTGAAACGTGCTAGGAAACCCTTACAGTTTTGACTACTGCAGAGACTGAAGACTTAAGATTTCATTTATTCCCTTAAACTTACAATAATTCTTAACAACAGCTATTTAGAGCTTAAGTAATGCTCAGAATGCAACTGCCTGTTCAATTATACCTACAGGCTACAATGACTTAAAAGTGCTAATCCATCCACACTTCCGTTTGAAAGTCTCACCTGTCAAAGGCTGTCACAGCTACAGCTGTGACATTAAAAAGCAGGGTGGGTTTTTCTTGCATTTCAGTATCTTTTGAATGCAAAGACCAGGTGAGGCACATCCACATATACTTGCTGCAAATTCTAGCAAGCTCAGCAAGCTCTAGAGCCATAGAATATATTAAGTAACACAAAATACTTTAAAATACTTCTCTTGAAACTGCAGGGAAAACAAGAGTGGGAATTCTAAAGGAGCAGGAAGTGAAAGGAAGCACCAAAGAAAACAGTTATGTCTGAGTTTTTCATGACTGCATCATATTTAACTTTTAGAACAATATACACTTGTATGAACATTTCTCAGAATGGAGTACCTACACATTTCAGAGATAAAGTAATTCTCACAGACTCTGTAGGTGGACTCAAAAATGTATTCCAGGGCTCCTATTAAAAATTCCTCCACAGAGCTGTGATAAGGATGATGAACCATACCACATCATGATCTCTTCTAAACATGCATTTTTGAAGACAAAGCTTAGTGTATTTCACAAACGCTTTTCTGTAATGCAGCACAGAAATCTTCTCAAGGAAGTTTTTCAGGAAGCGCACAAAATAATTTATCTTAAGTGACAACACAAAGATTGACAGAACTGGTAAGCAAGTCACATCTAATCCATGCATACTCATCAACTGAAAGATCATTTTAAAAGACATGAAAATATCTCTAATCAAAACCACAGTTCACCTACTACTAAGATTGCATGTTAGTATGACAAGCACTCGATACAGAAGTCACATCTCCTACATAATTACCACAGGGCATGATCCCTGCCTTCAATTTCTGCATATCTGTTGATATGCTTTAAGACAGTTTCTATGAACTGGACAGCATTAATAATTCAAGTGAGTCATTTGATCACTTTCCATGAACACCCAATAACAGCTACCTTCAGGTGCAAAAGTCTTGAAGGGAAGAAGCTCATGCATACTACTGGGATTGGCACAACATAAAATGACTCCTTTGCCATTGACGGAAATGTGTACATTAGGTGTTACTACTATACCAAAGGCTGATTTTGTGCCATAAACAATTGTAGGACTTCATGATTAAAATAGTATTAAAGCACAAAGGAAGAAGGCTCCCAATGTTTTCTAGCAGAGTAGTTCCCTGATCTAGTAACTGTCAGTAACATTGGCTCCTTTCCACCCAGGGATAACAAGAACTTCACTTCCACACTAACTACAAAATCTAGTTTCACTGAGATTTCTAATTCTACTGTAATTTGTGTCTTAACTTGGAATACTGCAGGGCAACAGTTAAATACAGTTTAATGCTGACAACTGTGCCATTTCCAAGCAGCATCTCAAATGCACCAACTGTGATGTGACTTAGCTTTCACGTACACAACTACTTTCACACAATGGTGAAGTTATACATGCAATTGCACTGTACTACTTTGAATCAGATCATGTGATGTCTGAATCAATGCCTCAAGTCAACAACATTGAGTTTCTTGGATTTCTTCTCACTGTGAATAATTTTAAGGTTGATTCACTAGTTTCAAAAAGTCTAGCTTGCTACTAGCTATATTTTACTTCTGAGTCACAAGAGTAAAATTCATTACGTAATTAACTGAACCCTCACAGGACAGATCTAAGTTTAAATCAAACAAGCATACAAGGCAGTACAGTGCTTCAATTAAAAGGATGGACATATTTCAGTGATGTATAATTCAGGCACCACATCCATGCTCATTTCCAGTACCTGCAGATACTTCATTTCTGATGGAGAGTTCCAAGAAAGTAGGAAAAAAGCAAAAGTGAAGATTACTAAAGTTCAAGACATCAAGGCATTTTCACAGCTACAGAACTAAGCATCAAAACCCATTACCCTCTCTCCCCTTGTTAAAACACCTGGAAAAAACCCCACTTGCCTGCACAGCTTATTCAGTATCAGAAGATGGAACACTCTGAAGGAAAGTGACTGGCTTCCCACCCAATCTATTCCTCAGCTTTGGTTCTGTTCCATGACAGAGGAAATCTGCCTCCCTCCAAACTTCTTGTCTGAGGTCCTAGCCACAGCCCAGGAAGGCTTCATCAGTCCAGCCACACCAAAGGAAGACTCCACTACCTTGGGCTTCAGCCCCTCAAACCCCGAGGCATTCTACCTTATTTCTATTTACACACTCTCCTCACTGCCTACACATCCTTAACAAACTTACCTGGATAAGTAACACCATACCAACAGTCACTTGGTGGAGTAAGCATTAGGGGTTTAGGCAGCCTGAGTAACAAGTGTTAAGATTATCTAATGTGTGTATTGCGAGACTCACTTATGTGATTAGAGCAATACTGTTAGATTTGTGGAAGTTTAACTTTAGTTCAAGTGACACATAGGAAAGAGTAATTTAGGAAGCATTGTTTCATGTCATATCACCTAAGCTTACAGCAGTGAGGAGCAAAACTAAGCTACTGAGCTGATGACAAGCTATGCAACACACAGTTTACCTTCTGTTATCCAGTAGAACAGGTGAAAAAATGGAAGAAAAACAATGTTATTCTGTTGAAGAATTCATAATCAACATTTCAAAGGCATATGCTCACTTTAGCTTGAAAGATATTCTCATCCTACCTTCTTGCCAGCACCAACATTTGCCTTGGCTGTGCCCCTGACTTTCTTCATTCTGTTCTTACGCTCTTTTCGCTGCTTCCTGGAAGTCTTTTTCTTTTCATACAAGCCGTGCTATTAAAAACAGTTGAAAGTTGCATTTAACACTGTTTCTCTACTAACAACTCCTGAATTTAAGTTTTATGATTTCAGAAATCTTCAAATACAGTTTAAATTTGAAATACTAACTAAACAGCAAGATCATTAACTAATAAGTAATTCAACACAGAACATAAATATTGAAGTAGCACATGGATCAGCCCCATCTCTTATGGTTCTTCCAGACCTTTCTTAGTGTTTCGTTGAAAATTGCTCAACACCTCTGGTAACATCAGTTTTGTCTTCCCAATTCCCTTGTAACATAGAGTAATGTCGCTGTGAGCGGCAGTAAGGAGAGCAGATCTACACCAAGCCGTAGAAAGTAGAAGTGTGTCAGACTTTATTTTGATTCTAACTTTTATACAGAGATATCTACATAATAGTGATTGGACAGTGTCATCCCACCCCTCAGGGGGATTGGCTGAAGCCTTACAGCTTCAGTTAGCAAAACATAAGATTAGAAAGAGAGAAAAATGTCCCAGTTTATCTTGTTTTCCTACAGAGTTCGTGAGAAGGAGAAAATTCTTCGGACTGCACGTCCACAGAGTAAAAATATACTTAGCCTACTTTGCGAATGCAGGAGTTAACCTGTGCTATTTTAAGAGCTCTCATACAATGGTACTTTTACAAAACTTGAGTTTTTACACATGCAAATCATGAGTAACTAAACACTTCCAACCTATCCTAACTGCTTTCAAGATACCAGAAAACAACATACCCTGGCAAGCCTGTGCTTTGGTTCGTTTTTCTTTGCATAGTCCAGGGAATCATAGATCATGCCAAAACCAGTTGTCTTGCCACCACCGAAGTGAGTTCTGAAGCCAAAGACGAAAATTACATCAGGGGTTGTCTTGTACATTTTTGCCAGCTTTTCCCTGATTTCTGTTTTGGGGACCGTGGCCTTCCCAGGATGAAGAACATCAATCACCTAAGAAAGAATTTTTACAAGTTGATAAAAGGTCAGTATCTAGTACAACAGCCAGGTGCTACAGTCCCACCACGTGCTTAACACTTAAACTAACCCACTTCAGCAGCAGAAACTATTATTCATTTGATACAAAAGCATTCAAGAGTTTCTTGCTTCAGAGAGTCATTTAGACTGAAAAATACCTTTAAAACCATTGAATCCAGTAGTAAATCCAATCCTGAGAAGTGTCCCAATGGCACTAAGCCATGTTCTCAAGTTGCTACACCTGCATGTCTTTTAAATACCTCCACAAAGGATGACTTAACCACATCCCAGGGCAGCCTATTCCAATGCTTAACAACCCTTTCGGTGCAAAAATTTTCCCCAATATATAATCTCAAGCTCCCCTCGTACAACTTCACCATCAAGATTTACCTCGAGCATACATCAACACATCTAAACCCGTAAGCTCTTACAATTCTTAATTTAAGAACCCTGGAGATTTTAAGGTCCTCACAGTATCTAAACCCCACGTCCAGCCCAGAACAACTAGACAAATACAGGCCATTTTCTGTAGTCTTTTACCATCTGCTTGCGCTGCAGAAGTCTGTTGGTCATGAACTTCCTGGTTCTGATGGTCACTGTGTCATTCTGCAAAAGAAAACATCAAATAAAACAATAGTTACAAATGCAACAGAACCTGAATACATGCATAAATAATACATGGTACTACAGTCAGGAGCCTCAGATACTGACAGTGAACTCATAACTTAAGTGGGATGGTCCTGAGCGACAGGAAACACCCTCAGGAAGCCCAGCGAAAAACTGACAAGCTCATCCCCAGTTTCCAAACACCACAGCAACATACACACCTTCACTACCATGAGAAGCTGAAGCAGCTTTTAGTAAAAGACATGGATCTCAATCCCAAGTACTAAAATAAAACAACAGAAGTTTCCTTCTAAACCCAAATGTTACCTCTGTGGCTTCCCAGCCCTAAGGGCAAGGGAGCACCCAAGATTTCTGGATGCTCCTGGCTGAAAGGAGAAACAGAGGTCAATGGGTCCACAAAAGCTTACAAAGTTTTTTCAGTAAATTACATACTTGGCATGGTACTTGCTATGTCAGTACCTGACCTCAGGGTAAGGACAGGGCAGTGGGTTGGGGGTAAAGGGCAGGGTGAAAAGGAAGAGAGAGAAGAAGAGAGAGTGAGTGACCATGCACTGCAACAGTAAAGTTATTCCTCGTGTTCAGGTGGAACTTCCTGTGCATCAGTTTCTGCCCTTGCCTCGGGTACTATAGCCTGACACGACCGAGCAAAGCCTGGCTCCATCCTCTTGACATGTCCCTTCAAACACTGATAAACACTGAGAACGTCCCCTTTTAGTCATCTCCTCTTGAGCTCAACACGTTCAGCTCTCTCAGCATTTCCTCGTAAGAGAAATGCTCCAGTTCCCTAATCATCCTCACTGCCTTCCACTGTCCTGCACTCCACTCCAGGANGCAGCGGCTGCTCCAGCGACCGGAAGAGAAAAGGATCGGCACCACCCCGCGGCCAATCATAAGGCGGCGCGGGGCTCCTTCCTGCGGGGGTGGAGTCGCGCTTGGCAAGGAATGGTAGGAGGCGTGGTGCCTGCCTGCATTTTGGCACCCGGGGCGGAGGCAGCGTGGTGTTGCTCTCGGGGCAGGCTCCGCTACATGGGCGCCGTGTGGCGAGCTTAGCTTAGCTTAGTTTAGTTTAGTTTAGCTCAGCCCAGCNTTACATACTTGGCATGGTACTTGCTATGTCAGTACCTGACCTCAGGGTAAGGACAGGGCAGTGGGTTGGGGGTAAAGGGCAGGGTGAAAAGGAAGAGAGAGAAGAAGAGAGAGTGAGTGACCATGCACTGCAACAGTAAAGTTATTCCTCGTGTTCAGGTGGAACTTCCTGTGCATCAGTTTCTGCCCTTGCCTCGGGTACTATAGCCTGACACGACCGAGCAAAGCCTGGCTCCATCCTCTTGACATGTCCCTTCAAACACTGATAAACACTGAGAACGTCCCCTTTTAGTCATCTCCTCTTGAGCTCAACACGTTCAGCTCTCTCAGCATTTCCTCGTAAGAGAAATGCTCCAGTTCCCTAATCATCCTCACTGCCTTCCACTGTCCTGCACTCCACTCCAGGAGTCTCTTGTCCTGAGGAGCCCAGAACCGGACACAGCACTCCAGGTACAGTCTCACCAGGGCTGAGAAAAAAAGCAGATCAGCTTCCTCGACCTGCTGGCCCAGCACTTCCTAACACAATGTGGAAGTTTCTTTGAAAACCCTGTACGCCACTATCTCCATACAGCTTTCAAACAGAAGCAGCCGCGATAAACGCGGGTGTGACCCACAGCGGCCCCCTAGCACCCCCGGATCAGCAGCACACCGGTACCGCACTCTCAGAGCCCGGGGCTGCTCTGAGCGAGCACGGGCACGGAGCAGCCGAGCACACGGCGCGGCCCTCACCCCGCAGCTCGCTGCTACCAGCGGGCACGGACGTGCGGCGGCCCGGCCGCAGGAGCCCGGGCTCGGTGTCGGTCATACCCCCGCGGGNGAGAAGAGACGGCTGAGAGGGGACCTCGTTCATGTGTATAGATAGGGAGGGGTGTCGGAGAGCGGAGTCGGGCTCTGCTCGCTGGTGCTACGTAATAGGCCAAGAGGCGCTAGGCAGAAACCAGTACTCAGGAAGTTCAACCTGAACAGGAGAAGGAATTTCATTGCTGCGCAGTGACCGCGCACGGGAGTAGGGTGCCAGAGAGGCTGTGGAGCCTCCCTCAGTGGCGATAGCCGCGAACGGGCGGTGCCGGCTGGGGCCGCTGCGGGCGGAGGCCGCGCTGACCGCCCTGCTCCGGCCCGGCCCGGCCCAGGCGCCGCGTGCAGCCGCGCGGGCCCCGCCGCGCCGCCGCGATGGTGAAGGAGCAGTTCAGGGAGACGGATGTGGCCAAGAAAATGTGAGTGGGGGTCGTGCGGTGGGCTGAGGCGGGGAGCAGCAGGATTCCGGGGGGTAGAACCGCTGTAGCCGGGGCTGGGAGGGTGTTGGTGTGGAGGGCCGCGGGGGACGGCTCCTGGCGCGGCTGCTGCGTTTCTAGGAGCGCTGGCAGGGGCTGGGCTGTGTCTGTGCCCAGGAAGGTCGATTAATCCCTCAGGTAAAAACCACCAACTCACCGTAAAGCAGCTTTATTTTTTATAGTTACCTGAAAAGAACCTGTTTTAGCAATGTTGTGAATCAACCTAGTCACTTTCGCCGTGCTTTCGAGTGCTTTGGGGTCCTGAGAAGGGCGGCGAAGCTGAAGAGGAGTCTAGAATGCAAGCCCTAGGCGGAGTGTCNTTAGTTTAGTTTAGTTTAGCTCAGCCCAGCCCTACCGTGTGCTGGCGCTGCCGCGGGGTTGGCTCCGGCGTGCGCCCCGAGGGTCCCGCTGCTGGTGACCCAGGGCTGCTGCGGGGGCACGCAAGAGCCGCGGACTGAACGTGGCGGCACAGCCCTGGCTGAGGAGTTGGGCCTCCTCGNTGAGGGAGCTGGGGTGTTCAGCTTAGAGAAAAGGAGGCTCTGGGGGGCCTTATCCCTCTCTAAAACCATCTGAAAGGAGGTTGTAGCCAGTTGGGGATTGGTCTCTTCTCCCAGGCAACCAGAGATAGGATGAAAGGGCACAGCCTTAAGTTGTTCTAGGGAAGGTTTGGTTTGAACATCAGGAAGAATTTCTTCGCAGAAAGGGTGATTAAACATTGGAATTGTCTGCCCAGAGAGGTGGTGGAGTCACTGTCCCTGGAGGTGTTTAAGGAAAGTCTGGATGTGGCACTCAGTGCCATGGTCTAATTGACAAGATGCTTGGTCATAGTTGGGTTCCATGATCTCCGAGGTGTTTTTAAACTTAATTGGTTTTGTGATACTTACATGGGGGTATGCTTGTTGTTATAAGTATTTTTGTTTATATATGTGTATATATATATGCATATACGTATACATGCACATATACGTGCCCATGCATACATCTGAAATTTCCTGTCCTAGAAGCCACATCTGTTTTGGCATGAAATCTCCAGAAGAGATGCGTCAGCAAGCTCACATTCAAGTGGTCAGCAAAAATTTGTATAGTCAGGACAACCATCACTCTCCGCTGCAGTATGGAGTGCTCGACCATCGCATGGTGAGAACTTTTTCTTTGTTTTCCAAACTCTGGGGAATTGCTGAAGTGGTTAAAAAGAAAACTGGGGTCATTGAAATGCCTTGTTTTTCCAAAGTAAGGTCAAATGAGTCTTTACTTAGATTTCATAGACTATTCGCTGTGGTGCCGCCTACTTTCTTCATGCTTTTGGAGGGCAGTAATGCATTCTTTTGAGGCAGGAGGTTAGTTACTTGTCTGCCAAACTGCTGGGACACCTAGAGACTTGTGTCACCAAAATGCTACAATGTAGATTAATGGGCTGTAGATCAGTTGCAAGAGCTGCATGAGTCCAGGTTCATTGGTGTCAGCAGGGGCTGTGTGTAAAAACCATTTTTCTTAAGGGTCAGCGTGACTGTAATGCTATTGACATGCTTCTGATGCTGGGCAAGAGTGGCTCTGCTGTTAGGATTCCTGCCTAGCTTATAAACGATTATATTTTGTGTCTGTCCCATCAATTACAACTAATTTATTTTCTCTACGTGTGTGTTCACTTTCTCCCAAAGGGAACCAGTGAAAAAGACCGTCCCTGCGAAACCTGTGGAAAAAGTCTGGCTGATTGTTTAGGGCATTATGGGTACATTGACTTAGAACTACCATGTTTTCACGTTGGATACTTCAAAGCTGTGATAGGCATCTTACAGGTAAACATGATTATGATTTGTTGTCAGTTTCTAGTCTAAAAAAAAGAAGTTTTCAGGAAAGATGATGCTTGAAAGTAATTGAGAAGGCCAAAATAAGGTTGTATCATTAATTTATCTTTATGTACATATTCTTTTGTGAAATACATGTATTTAAAGACCAGTCTTAGCGATGTTCTATGTCATCTCAGACTGATAAATTTAATCTGTTATTTTTCCGCAGTTTGAATTAAATATGTGCAGGATAGTTTGCATTTTAGAACATCCCAGTTAATCAAAGCTCTGTTTGCTTTATATGGATTTTCAAGGCCCTGCAGAGCCTAGCTGAGGATTTGCCTCATTGACTGTATTTTTCTTTTTCTCATATGCTTTTTAATGTGCATTCCAATATGTGAATTCGTCTTTCAATCAAGACAGTAGTATCTCATTCAAAAAAATGCACTGTGTTGAAGAACTTAGGTTCAAGAGGTTACATGTATGAATGCTCCATATCAAGCAACTGTGTTTATACATGTTTACATTTAAGATGATCTGCAAAACCTGTTGCCGCATCATGCTGTCAGTGGAAGAAAAAAAGCAGTTTTTAGATTACCTTAAACGACCTGGCCTTACATATCTTCAGAAGAGAGGGCTAAAAAAGAAAGTGTCTGAGAAGTGCCGAAAGAAAAACACTTGTCCTTACTGTGGGGCTTTTAATGGTGAGTGCTGACATGAGCAGTTTGTGAAGTTGTCTGCTCTAATGGTTTTTACCTTGATCACCTTGATGGTGATAGGATCCAAATCTTGGATATGCTTGTTCATTGCGCAGCTAATGGGTGTTCTCTGGCCTTTGTTAACGAACAGGTTAATTGCATTTGTAGGGCTAGGCATGTGGTTGCTCATGTCTCATTTGTATGGATATAGACATTTTCCTAGTTGCTTGTATTATTTCGTGCTTTGTGGCAGTAACCAATATTTGATACTTGAATAATGGCAAAAAAACCCCTTTTAACGTGTCTTTAAAAATATTGAGAGCTATTGGCAGTGATCGGTACATTTACTTAAAAGCTTTGGTAGCCCTGGTAATTTTGAGTGAGCGTCATTTTTCACCATTGTATTAAATTATCTTTTTAAGATTATTCCTTCCTCAGGGCAGAGTAGTTTTGTAAGAGTTCATACCTGGTTTTCAAAATATGTCTGGTTTTTTTCATCTACACTGATCACTCGTTACTGCTGTTTAAGGACTTGGAGTAGTACGGATTCATAGTAGACGGTTAATCCATGACTTTAAACTTTTAACTCATGAAAATTGTGGGTTCTTTGTTGTAATGTTCAACAACTCAATAAAAGGAGAGCTGCTTTATCATAAGTGCCGTGTATACATATGGGGGCATTAACAGTCGGCATTTAGAGAAGTTAGATGTTGGGTCAGAATACTTCAATAAAAAAAAATTGAGCATTTGGACTAGTCTGTGGAAGTTTCATGAATAATGTTACCTGCATGACATGAAAATATTTATGAGATTTTTCTGATAGTTCACTTCCAAAATGACTTTAGAAGATACTGGGATGATACATAAATGGCACTTCTTAGTCCTGTTCTTAGTGTGGGAACCTCTACTTTAGAAATACCTGCTGTGAATGAGGTGAAGCTGAATTAGAGTGTGGGCAAACCACCTGCTTTCAGCTTCAGAGGCTGCATTATGATGTAGATACACAAAGCCATCCATATAAGAAAGGTATGACTTGATCGTCTTTTTGTTGTTCTGTGACTTTAGGGAACTGGTGAATAAAGCTGATAAAGTTTTATTTTTTCTTGTGTTAACTGAAGGTTTAGCTTGTTTTGGAACTGAAACTTACTTAAGGTTTGGTGGTGTTTTGTTTTGTTTGGTGTTTTTGGTATTTTGAAACAAAATCCCCAGATAATCCATATTTAATTCCTTGCAGGAACTGTGAAAAAGTGTGGTTTGTTGAAAATAATACATGAAAAGTACAAGACAAATAAGAAAGTCGTAGATCCAATAGTATCTACTTTTCTCCAGTCGTTTGAAACTGCCATCGAATATAACAAAGAAGTAGAACCCTTACTGGGAAGAGCTCAGGTGAATTTTGTTATAAATAAGTTTTTTGCTGGTTTTTGTGCATGAAATAAAACTCCTCAAAGGTTTGCAATGTATCAGCTAAAGTCTTGTGGTGATCCAAGAATTTTGTACATCGAAAGACACATGAAGAATGTTTGTATCCAGTGCAAAAACGTTAACTTAGCTAAAATAAGAAATGTAGTGTATTAGCGTGTTCTGATACAGCATTACCTGCTTGTAAAGAAAGGGATGTTCTTGGTGTGTTATGCTTCTATAAACTAGACAAGGAAGAAGAAACACACCTCCATATAATGTTTACATGTATATATAGATTCACTATAATTCCAGTATTATTTAAATACACACATTTTTTTCTTCAGAAGTTCCTAGTGTTGAGAAGGAGAGAGGAGGCTTAATTTGCTGACTTTTTGTTTTATTTAGCTTTCCAATGCACGCAGTTTTGTTTCCTTCTGCTCTTTGCAAGCTGGAAAGATGTCCAGGTACATACTTGGGTGGAAAAAGTAGTGAATACAGCAGTAGCTGTGCTAAGAAGAGAGAAATTAAGTTTTGAAAAATATCTTGGAAGTACTGTAATCATGTGATTTTTTACTAATAAAATGAATACAGTGAACTGTAAGTTTGTTGTAGGATGTTGATTGTTTTGTCTGTTAACAATAGAGTACTCTCCATTAGCTCTTGAGATGAGAGCAACATGATGAGAAGTAAACACTCATATGTAGGGAAAAAATGGAAGGAAAGAATATAGCAAGTTAACATCTGAGATGCTAAAAGTATTGGTTCAGAATAAATAAACCAAAACATAGTTTTGTTTGCCTGAAAAGTTCTCTGTTTGCATTTGAAAAATATTATTTCTGAACATCAGTAAAATAAGGGGAGGAGGGAAGCATTGAAACTTGACATGATGGCTTCTTCTCCCCATTTTCCCAATGGATTTTGTAGGAAAACTTGAATCCTTTGGTAGTATTGAACCTCTTTAGAAGAATCCCAGCAGAAGACATCCCTCTACTTCTAATGAACCCTCAAGCAGGTAAACCTTCAGATTTGATCCTCACACGACTCCTGGTGCCTCCACTGTGCATCAGACCCTCTGTCGTGAGTGACTTGAAGTCTGGCACCAATGAGGATGATTTGACAATGAAACTGACAGAGATAATTTTCCTCAATGATGTAATAAAAAAGGTGAGTCAGGCTTTGTGCTCGGAGACTGTTGCCTTCAGAAAGATTTATTTAGAATTGAGTATAGCAAGTGAGTTTACTGCTTACAGTCTGGTGCTGTATTTCTATGTCATTGGGCATTTTACTGAAAGATAGGAGAAGCTCACTTCAGATGGAGCTGGCTGACTGGCTGCTTACAGTGTAGGACCTGCTGAAGATCTGGGGTTCTTAAGGAAAATGTTTTTTTGTTTCAGCTCTGGTTTGTTAAGTCTTTTCTACTTTTTTTCTTTTTTTTCCCTCTCCTATATCTGTCACACTTTTTGAGTGGTCACTTACAGTGAAAATACTACACCTGTTGATTTGTGTTGGTTATTTTTCTTGTAGACTTTCCTCTTCTTTTACATCTTTGTCCTTTCTTTATTTCACTGTCTGTTCTTGAGAAATCAGGTTTGATTTAGCATAGTCATCAAATTGAGACTAAAAGAGAATTTGACATTCTATCATTTGTTTAGAAGAGCACTTCTACCAGAATAGTATTTTTCACACTTTCCAAAGCTATTCCTTTGTTAGGTAAACAAAATGAGTTGAGTACTAACTCTTCCACGATTGAAAAATTACTAACTACTGATTTTCCTGTCTCCTAAGTTGTATTAGCTGTATAGCTAATTTTGTGAGTATTTGTCCAAAGCCCATATTAGTCCAAAGATTTTTTTCCTTTGCTTGGTTCCCTTGTGATGGGCCTTATGCTATAGCAATATGCATCCTGTTACAAAGGTTTTTTTGCCTTTTTCATTCCAATCTGTCGAAGTTCCATAATGTTATTAGGAAAGGAAGAGTTGTAGTCATAACAGAAAATTTCTTGGCTAGTTTAATAGGTGCTGTTATATTTATTTTCTGAATTGTATGACTGTTGTGTTTAGCATAGGATATCAGGAGCCAAAACACAAATGATTATGGAAGACTGGGACTTTCTTCAACTGCAGTGTGCCCTGTACATTAATAGTGAGCTCTCTGGAATACCCCTCAACATGGCACCTAAGAAATGGACCAGAGGTTTTGTTCAGAGACTTAAGGGAAAGCAAGGTTTGTCTAAAAAGTTGCTTTTAATTATTTTTTTTATAATTGAACCACGAATCTTTGCCATTGCCAAGTGCCTGTCTTTTGCTGTTGTGTTACACTTCAGTGCTGTACCTTAAAAGATGCTCTAATGTGCTGTCTTAACAGATAACATTTTGAAAACTATTTTTATTTAAAGAGTTTTAACTGTTCTGTTTTGTTAGGTCGATTTCGAGGCAATCTGTCTGGAAAGAGAGTGGATTTTTCTGGCAGAACAGTCATTTCACCTGATCCTAACTTAAGGATAGATGAAGTAGCAGTGCCTATTCATGTTGCTAAAATACTGACATTTCCTGAAAAGGTGAGTAGCGTAGGACTCAAAAACTCTCTCTGTTTCTTTTTTTTTTGTGACCAGACCTCTGTGTTGTTTCTTTACTTGCTGTGAAAGGGAGTGAATGTAGTGCATTATGTTTGAAATGCCATTCAGTGATGCTTTGCCAGTTCTGTTGCTGCTGGCAAATAAAGGTCTGTAGTATTGGATACAGGCAAGTGCTGACAAGATGTGGTGTAAGGAGTGACATCTCTAGAACGAAGAGTTTTGTTTTGTGTTTTTTCAACTTATTCATAGATTTGTATGAAGGAGTGGTTGAGTGTTTTTATTTCTAAGTTTACCTCTCAGATTTTTAATTTAGTTTCTCTTTGATACTCTGCTCAAAGATTGGCTGACTTTTCCTCCTCTATTCCCTCCTGAGAGCTCCCCTCATCAGCTGGAGGCTGTGTAGGGGGATTGTCAGTTGAACCTAAAATTTGAGAACACAAAAGCCACCAGTAAAAACAAGATCCTGAAACATGTTTTGTTTGTTTCTGATTAAAGTCTTTATGCAACAGGTGAACAAAGCAAATATTAATTTTATGAGGAAACTTGTGTGTAATGGTCCTGATGTTCATCCTGGAGCAAACTTCATACAGCAAAGGCATACCCAGATGAAAAGGTATCATGCTTATCTGTAATGATTCACTTTTTATTTCTCCCCATCAACATGTTTTTGTTACTATGTGGAGGCAGTTATATCTGCAGGGATTAAAATTTATATTTAGACTCTTTCATAAAGGGCAGTAGAAAAAGAACTGTCTTTATGTCCTCAGGTTTAGTGTACAATTTTTTTTAAAAATAGTCTGCTGCATTTAAACTGAAGTGCACATACTGATGATGTTGAACTGCAATTATATTTATATTTTTTTATGACTGAGTCTATCTTAGTTGAAATAGAGGGTGTACTACAGATGCAAGTGAAAACAGGCAGTTTTGGGCAAGTTACGCTGGCTGTTTTCATGTGAGAGCTAATCTGTAGTCTGTTTATGGGTAGAAAGAAGGGATGATACGCGAATGAAACTTCCTATACTTTCTGGTACAATTGAAACAAATTCTGTGGTTTTACAAATGGACTTTTTTCTTACTTAATGTTCTAGTCACTGTAGCTTTGTTGACTAATGTCAAAATACATTCATTGCTTAAAATAGCAGTGACTGATGTTCAATCCATGCCAGGTTTGTCTTCTAGTTACTGTGATACAAATACTCCAGCATTTGATAGAAAAGTTGGCATTATAAACACAGAATTAATTTTCATTTGTCTTTCCATCTACTGTCTGTGTATCTTCTGACTGCATTCTTATGTCTTGCTATGAAGATTTTTGAAATATGGGAACCGAGAGAAGATGGCCCAGGAGCTGAAGTTTGGTGATATTGTGGAGCGACATCTTATAGATGGTGACATCGTCCTGTTCAACCGGCAGCCCTCTCTGCACAAGCTGAGCATCATGGCTCACATTGTGAGTGCCACAGGCTGGCACAGAGATGGTGCAGCCTGGAATATTAGGCACTTGATCTTTTTGGTGTTTGTCTTACATGAGCAAAAATAAACAGTTCCTGCTGAAACCGTGTGTGGGGGCAAGGATGAGTGCAGTGCAGTTGTGCCTTTGCATGGGAATTGATGTGTACCTGGGCAGGATGCTGTGTGCACACTTCTGCTAAGAGCCATAACTGACCTCGCTATCTCTTCATGTGTGAGCATTTCATTTTTGTGAAATTGATGTGATTTCTACAAAGCACATTGTTTTCTGTGCTTTGTAGAAATTCTTCATAATGAAAATTATTAGCTACATTTCTGTAATACAATGTGAGTACAAATTCTGTCAGTTCCTGGTTGAGTTAAATCCTGTAATCAGGATTTTTGGCTCATGTCTGTAATATAAAGATAACATCTGCAAGGAATCACTGGCTTTTCTTTAGCCATGCCCAACTATGTGCATTTTTCTTTTCTTCCTTTTCCAGGCTAGAGTAAAACCTCATAGGACATTCAGGTTCAATGAATGTGTCTGTACACCGTACAATGCAGACTTTGATGGAGATGAGATGAACCTTCACCTTCCTCAGACAGAAGAAGCAAAAGCAGAAGCACTTGTTTTAATGGGGGTAGGTAGATAAAATGCTCATGTTGGGATTTTGTTGGTGATGTTTGGGCTGAGACCACCAGCAGCACCAAGCTGAGGGTTTTCCAGTCCATTGCTCCTTGAGGGTTACCAAATGCCATCCCTACTTCAGATGTACCCATACAATGGTTGGCTGCAGCCTGTAGGGGCTCACTGAACTGACTTGTGGGCTTAAAAAGAACACCCCCCATGTGTGATTCAGGTCTGTGTGGGAACGTGTTCAGGCAAAACTGCTCCGTAGGTTGCGGTGATTAACTGGAGCAGTAGTTTGAGTAAAACATAAGAACATGGGGCTAGAGGTGGCTTGATTGTTACCCATCAGAAGGGACCACGCAACTTGGAATATTCCAGTAGATCCCTGTAGTGAATTTAACCTCTCTTGTCCTTTCCCCTGTTCTCAAAGCTAGCTTGTCTTCCCTTCCCCGTCCCTACCAAAACACATCAAGTTGTTTGCCACTTTTGCTTTGGAAACAGAATATGTAGTTTCCCGTAACTTTTCTCAGACTATTCCTCAACTGTTAATAGATGTGCATGGACTGAAGGGAACTGAAACTTCTGGCTTATTTTTTTATCTTTTTGAAGAAAGCTGTAGTTCGATTTAGGGTAAGCTTTGACCGTTTCACTATAAAATAAACATCTTCAACGATAGGTTCCATTTTGAATAGCAAATGGAGTATCAATGTCTTCAAATGCATAATATTTTTTTGTGTCATGCAGACGAAAGCAAACCTGGTAACACCAAGAAATGGAGAACCTCTTATTGCTGCTATTCAAGATTTCCTCACAGGTGTGTATGAGCTTATTTCAGAGCTACATGATCTCACAGTTGTTCCTTCAGAATCACTTTCATTTTTTCAGGATTTTTCTATATTAATGAAAAGCTTTGTCCTTTCACAAGTCAAAGTGACACTATTAAATAAGGCCATTGTTTGCCTGAAATACAGTGATGTCGTCAGGATAACTTCTGATGCTGTCTACCTTTGTAGCTGCAGTTATTACTACCTTGGAACGTATTTTGCTGTGTTGATCTGCAAATGAGCATTTAAGATCTTTGTCTGCGTTCAGTAGACAAAGTAAATTGCTTATTATTATGGTAGAGGAGTTGATGTCACTCAATAAACATTAGTTTTAACCTACAGTATGTAGCTTCAATGTCCTTAATTCTTTGGGAAATGTTTAATGGATATAAGGAAGAAAGTGTACAAAAATAAATGCCAAGGCCTTATTTCACTGATGGAATAAAGTCTAAGAGTGAGAGAGTAGATTATAGAAGTACACTGTTTCTAATTTTTAGACATTTAGTGTGGAGTAAATAAAAAAAATCTGGAAAGGATTTACAACTGACACTGTCTAAACTATTGTAATTTTGCATAGTAAGTACCTGAGTAGTATTAGAATGAAATAATTTACTTTGAATATGCAATAGCTTTTAAATTGAATCTAGATTTAGTCTGTCATAATGTTTTTCATTCCAGGTGCCTATCTTCTTACACTGAAAGATACCTTTTTTGATAGAGCCAAAGCCTGTCAAATTATTGCTTCTATCCTGGTTGGCAAGGATGAAAAGATCAAAGTTCGTCTTCCGCCCCCAGCAATTCTGAAGGTTTCTCAAACAATTTTTTTCATGTTAAGACCTTCTCTATTGTGTGTTCTTGACCCATGGTGATTTTACATGAATCTTTAAACTCTTAAAGTTTTAAATCAAAGGTACTTTATAAAGAAGTAATTATAAATGCTGCAACCTCTCTGATAAATTAAATGGCAGCAGCATCTTTGAGTTTTTTTCCTTTTACTAGTCAGAAAGGCAAACATGACGATAAGAGGGAGCGATAGAGCACATTTCTCTGAGTGCGTGCATGTACCCTGTTGTAAAGGATAAACGTTCAGCACTTGGGGTTTAAATCTATAAAAGTGCATAATATTTTTAAAAGGAATGCTACTATGCATTTCTACAAGTGTGATTCTCTGTAGACCGGTTCCGTATATAAAATAAATTTACAATTAAATTCTTACTTGCTCTTTTTCTGTATTTGTAGCATGAACTTGTAATCAAAATTCTTCTCCTTCTGTTTCTCTCAGCCTGTAACACTCTGGACAGGAAAACAGGTTTTCAGCCTCATTCTCAAACCCAGTGATGATTGTCCTGTAAAGGCCAACTTACGAACCAAGGGCAAACAGTATTGTGGTAAAGGGGAGGACCTGTGTTACAATGATTCTTGTGAGTAACACTTCTAAAGCCATGTTTTGGAAGTCTTCAAAGAAATTATAGAAATTGTTGAGTTCACTGTAGGAGTTGAGGCAGTACTTTACGTAAGTGTTTTTGAAATGAAAAATAAAATCTTGCAGTTGTTCTCAAAAGTTGAGGTCATGCTGAACGCCAAAGAAAAGATTTGGATCTTTTCTTAAACTAAAATGTCTTTTGTATGATGCTCAGCTTGTTATGATGCTAATGGCATTAGTGTGTGAAGGTGGGACAGAGAAAAAGCTTAGGGAGTGGTTGTACAGAGGGCAGATGGAAAAATTTAGTCTCTTAATTGAGGGGGGTAGTAATGCAGAGATCAGAAGTCAAAGACTGAAAGGAGTCAGAATATGCAGGGAAGATAAATCCCTAGGATATCAAGCCATCCATATCCTTCCAGTTAGGGAAGTCAGTGGCAGATGGAATGCAAAGCACCATGGTTGAAAAGGCTGTAGGAGGTGAGCAAGACTTTGCTTATAATTAAACATTCATGTGGTGTCTGTTGGAAAGGAACTTGAGCATGGAGGGTTGGGCTGGTTCTTTGCTGCTCAGAAGCCTAAGTTGGGGAACCATTGATTTACATTCGTTCTGTGATGCAACGTTGATGGAAGAAAGAATTTCCCCGTTAGCACTCAAGTCCTGTCTACAGCAGACTGAGTGATTTCTGTAGATGCAAGGACCACTCTGTGGTGTGAAGTTGGTTGTAAACATGGTGGAACAATTTCTTTCAGCCTCTAAGTATTGTAGGACAAAAGGCCGCAAAGTGATCCTGCTCACACTCCTGTGAACATAAGACATCTTCCTTGTTTTGTAGTTTATTAATTTTGAGAATATGGAGGATTTCCATTTTCTGAGTTTAACAGGAGCACATGACGTGGAAAACTTCTAGACTGCACTGTTGGCTGTGTTCAGTTCTCTGAAAAAAATCAGTTTCTGAAGGTGTAGTAATTCTCTTCAGAAAGTTCTCTGCAAATTGTCAGAAGTCACAAGAAAACCTGGTATCATGTTTTGATTTGATAGAATAACTGATAGAGAAGTGACGTGTGTTTCAGGAAGATACCTTAATTCACATTGAAAATACTGGGCATGGACTCAAAATATTGAGTGCTTTTATTTAAAAATTCTTTGCATAAGTGATTACTAGTAGTTAGTGAATGTTTTAGAAAACTGGTGAATTCTTTTTGCCTTTTCATTTCTAGATGTCACAATTCAAAACAGTGAGTTAATGAGTGGCAGTATGGACAAAGGAACACTGGGATCAGGATCCAAGAACAACATCTTCTACATCTTGCTGAGAGACTGGGGGCAGGTGGAAGCTGCAGATGCCATGTCACGTCTGGCCAGACTTGCTCCAGTCTATCTTTGTAAGTACATTTCTTTGTAAAATACTACTTTAATGCAGAAATAGAGAGCAAGCAAGATTTTTGCTTCAAATATGACATGTGGTGCTTTTAAAAAAGTAAGCTTGTTTTGAAGCTGGCAGACAGTGAAACAACTTACTGTGTTTATGAAGTGCTTGTGATGGTCACATGATGGGGGGTGAAATTGCAAGTTCCCAATAATAGTTTCTGGATTTAATTTGTTTTCTCTATATAAGATTGAGCTATCAAAATAATTAATTTTCTTTTTAATAATAGCTAATCGTGGCTTTTCAATTGGAATTGGTGATGTTACCCCTGGGCAGGGCCTGCTAAAAGCTAAGTATGAGCTCCTGAATGCTGGCTATAAGAAATGTGATGAGTATATTGAAGCTCTGAACACTGGCAAGCTACAGCAGCAGCCTGGTTGTACTGCAGAAGAGACTCTAGAGGTAAAATTTTTAATTTAATTTACTATCCATTTTGAGTAGAGACTTCACAAATATGTTCATGTACATTGCAAGTCCTAAAGTTGTCTTCTGAAACCTGAAAATACAAGCGAATACAGTCCCTAGGCATGCAACTTGAGCTGAGTCTATATAGACTTCAGGATGTTTGTGTGCATCTGAAAATGTCAGCTAAACACATAACAACTAAAATCCTCCCTCCCTCCAGGGTGTATGGGGGTGATACAAGAGAACAGAATTACACAGGTAATTGGAATGGAGTTGATTACATTGATCAAGATTTTTGTGGTTATCTTTTGTGTAGCACAGTGGGGCTTAGAGCTTAGTGCAGTGCTCAGTTTGCCTGAAGTTTTTGCTGCTGCTAAGAGATTGTCATGTTCCTGGATACCACGGTCTTATCCCAACAAAGACATTTGTTGCAGCAAACTAGAAGTTAGGCAAGCTAAGATGTAAAATTGTTTTACCTGAAGCAATGACTGGGTTCCTTTGTCTTTACTGTATTTTGAATTCCCTTTAACTACTGAAGGTTTTGCTGGGAGTGGTGGAGTTCTCTTTTAAGTGTTTTTTAGCAAATTCTGAACCTCTGAAATACTGTATTTCAGGCCTTAATCCTTAAAGAACTGTCAGTTATCAGAGATCATGCTGGCAGTGCCTGTCTCAGAGAACTGGACAAGAGCAACAGTCCCCTGATCATGGCTCTCTGTGGTTCTAAAGGTAGGGATAGCTGAACTTGGCATATAGATTGCTCACTCCATCACTTCGTGAAAACTACTTGTTCCATCTTTACAGATTGTTTTATAGTGTCAGTTGTGCAGGTTCATGTCATAGCTGTTTTAAGCAACTCAGTAAGTACAGGTTGGGTATAGTTAGTTAAAATCAAGTTGATGTTCTGATATTTTTGAGTCTTATTTTTTAGTATAAATTGGAAAACGTCTTGTTGGAACTTTGGATATTCTTAGGACTTGATGTAATTGAAAAGTTTTCAGTTGTGTTTCTACTTCAAGTATTTGCATCACATAGGAAAATGAACTATAAATGATACATTCAGGATTGGAACTAACATTTCTTAGAATCGTGGAATTATTTGGAGGGGACCTTAAAGATCATCTAGTTCCAACCCCACTGCCATGGGTTGGGACGCTTTCCACCAGACCAGGATGGGGCATCCACAACTTCTCTGAGCAACCTGTTCCACTGCTTCACCACCCTTGTAATGAAGGGCTTCTTCTGATGTCTGATCTAAACCTGCCCTCTGACAGTTTAAAGTCATTCTCCCTGTTCTATCATAACATGCCCTTGTGTAAAGTCCCTCTCTTTCCTGTAGCCCCTCCTTAGGTACTGGAAGGTACTATAAGGTCTCTCAAATTCACATCTGAGCTTTCATTTGTTTCCTGTAAGAATTTGAAGAAATCACTTAACCTTTTGCCTTTTTTAGCTGTCTAATAAACTGTGGAAAGCCTAATAGTGACATGTTGCTTTCTAAAGAAACACTGAAACCTAAGAAGAAGAATATATTAAGTGTATAATTTTGTGGGGGTGATGGGAAGGCATTGTTCGCAAATATATTCAGCAAATAAGACTTCTGAGTTAGTGACTTAATTCTCTGGGACTTGATTTGTTCTAGGAGTCCTGGTAGACACTGAACCCTTTATGAAAAATACTGTTAAAAGTATGTTTATTGAAGAAATTGTGAGGCAAAATATGTAGGTTAGGATCATGGGCTCTGTAAAACACAATCCGTAATACAAAGCAGGATAATATCAGGACTGGAGTCAAATAATGGTGGCATGAATGTCTGTGATCCAAAGGAAAAAGAAAGAAGTTGTTGGCTGTATCATAGTCTTAATTGGCAGCCTTTGCATAAATGCTGAAATGAACAGGATGAGTGACAGAAAAGCTTCTCCAACTCTTGAAATTCTGTTTTGTTGAGCAATTATGAGGCTAAACAATAGACCTTCATGGAAGTGAAGATAGCTTATCCGGGAAGCAGTATATTCCTCATTTGTGAGTGAGGGGCTTTCTGTTCCTTTCTGTCTTTTCAGGCTCCTTCATTAACATATCCCAGATGATTGCTTGTGTAGGGCAGCAGGCTATCAGTGGGTCCCGTGTTCCTGACGGGTTTGAGAACAGGTCCTTGCCTCACTTTGAGAAGCATTCTAAGGTAATTTTGGACGTTTACAGCAGACGGGGAAGGAAAGTGAAACAAGTTTCCTTAAGCCATTTCGAGAAGGATGCATGATAAAATGTGTTGTCATGATATGCTGAAGGAAAAGGATTGTATACGGTCAATGTAAAACATTTTGTGTGGTTTGGGAGTTAACAGCAGTGTTCTGAATTGCCATAGGATGTCTAGTTAGCTTGACTTTTTACAGCTAAACCTTGCTTTGACCTTTCTAATTTAGTAAAATTAGAGTGAGGTGATGATACAGTTCTGATTCTGTTGCGAGTCCTAAAAACAGTTGGTTAAAGTTTCTCTCTGGTGTTACATTTGACTGCACTAATACTTTCCAGGAAAACTGCTGAATGTGTTTTGGTGTCTTTATAAACAGGTGAGACATGCCAGATAAACCATTCTGGTTTTTCTCTTTCTCCACCAGGATAGGTATCATGGGTTACTCTCAGTGTTTGATGTTTCAGTTCAGTCCTACATGAAGCAATCATGACTCTCATTCATTTTTAAATATAATTCAATGAGATTAATTTTTTAAAGTGATATTTGAAATCTAATGAATAGTAAAGAATGTTCTAGGTATAAGCCCATAGTCTAGTTAGTGTGTTAGCTAAGTGTCAGATGGTAGCTATGACACTTGCATTTGTCACTAAATTCCAAATTTCACCTTCTGAGTTCTGTAACGTACTGAGTAAGTAGAAAAAGAAACAATACTTTGTGGTTTAGATGAGAAGATAAAATTTAGCTCTAGTTTTTCTTGTGATTTAGAAAGCATTACCTGTTAAATAGCAACAAAAAGTTATTTTTGATTTGAAGGGATACCTGCGCAAATTTCATTGGCAAGAACTTCCCTTGGGGGTGAGGGCAAACCATTCCAAAAAATAATCTTATATATATTTATCTCCAGTCTTATTTTTTCTGGCTTCCTTAGTCTTCAGCAAATAGCTTTGCACTACTGTAGCAAAATGAACATTCTTAATTGTCTTTCCAATTTTTGCAAGTTTAAGGGGGTCTGAAGTGTTGGTGTAGTGTTGGGAAGAAATAGCTGGAAGTGTGACAAGGTTTGTAGGAGGAAGGAGAAACTCTGTTAAATTAGTTTGGAAGAAGTAGGCAAGGGTTTCTGAAACCTTTATTCAGATCTAAAATGCAAACATGGAACTTGAGAGCTAAACAGAGCTGAGGTCATTGTCCTGTGTTGGTGGGGGTATTAGCTAGCTTTCAGAAATAATTTCGATGATATGCACCATGTTTTTCCGTAACGTACAGAACGTGCATTGCATTTTAACTGTTTTTCCCACTTTTCCCTGCAGCTCCCTGCAGCAAAAGGCTTTGTTGCTAACAGTTTCTATTCTGGGTTGACTCCTACTGAATTTTTTTTCCACACAATGGCTGGTCGAGAAGGTCTGGTTGATACAGCTGTAAAAACAGCTGAAACTGGATATATGCAGGTAACTGTCAGCAGAGTGAGGTTTGACTTTTATGTTCTGTGGAATGTACAGTAAAGCCTGAGGGGCAGTGTATGATTTTAAGTAGGTTTTCATGCCTGCTCATCACGGTATCAGATTTATTTCCTTAGTCCAGTTTCTGTACTTCTTGTATTGCAAGTCAACAGCTATTTTTAGAGAGACCCATTTTACTTTCCTTGTACTTTTTTTTTTTCCCTTCAGAGACGTCTGGTAAAATCACTTGAAGATCTTTGCTCACAGTATGATTTAACAGTCAGAAGTTCTACTGGTGACATTATACAGTTTATTTATGGAGGAGATGGCTTGGATCCTGCAGCTATGGAAGGGAAGGATGAACCACTGGAATTCAAGCGAGTTCTAGACAATATCAAGGTAAGGATTGGTGAAATGCTTTTGGGAAGTGTGAAAATACTATTAAGCATGGAGAAGAAAATAGTAAATTGTGAGGAAAATTGTTTCACTAGAAGTATTTATTTTCAAATTGCCTTTTTTGAAGAGTCCTGGTCAGTCTCTCAGCATGTGTATTCTAAGAGGAGTAGATATTTTTTACAGTGGAACGGGGCAATTTGTGTAATGAGACCAAACTGCGTATTAGCTGTGAAAAGTAAAATTTCTTTCTGTGCTTGAACATAGTTTTAGGGCCTAATATCCAACTCAGTAGATAAATTATTACTGGCTTATAGTTTGGTGCATTGCACAAAATAATTCTCTGTTAAAATCAAGACATGCATGTTCCTTGAGTTGAACTGGCTAATGGTTGTTCAATAATATTGTGATGTTTGATGACTTGTATTGTTTAGTTTTGGTTTTGTGGTTGGTTGGTGTGTCGGTGTGTCATGATGCCCCTGCCAGAGAAAAGCCTTTTGCTGAAATAACTGTTCAGATTTCTGTAGTATGAGTGTAATAAATGGATAGAACTAGCAATGTCTGGATGTATACCTTCAGGTTTGCAGGAATAAGTAGAAGTGGATGTGGCCCTTCTTTTCACAGTAGTCTGATACAGTGTAGTAAACCAAAACCAACAATGAAAAAACCCCATTAAACAAACTACAAAAAGACACAAGCAAAATTAAAGAGTGTTGTTAATCAGTTCTACATACCTGTGTTCTGTGTCTTTGCAATGGAGTTTTTGTGCATGTGCTGTCTGTGAAGTCATTTTTTTTTCTGTGAAGGCTGTCTATCCGTGCCGAAGTGAACCAGCCCTTAGCAAAAATGAATTGGTGTTAACATCTGAGTCCATCATGAAGAAGAATGAATTTCTTTGCTGCCAAGACAGTTTTCTGCAGGTAATTATCTCATTTCCTCATCACACTGTGATTAACTTCTCCTTATAAATTAAGGACCGGACTTCAGCCTGTCTGGAGACCACTTACATGGCTTTTAAGAGTGAGTGGAGGTTCACATGATTGCTTGCACTTTGAATTGTAAAATTCCATTTGTTTGAAATAGCATTGGGTGATTTTAATATTTATGAGAGCAGCCACTCTCAAGACTTCCTTGAGAACCAGTGATGAAAACTGTAGAATTAACCTGCCTATAGAATTAACCTTACCTCCATATAAAGCTGTTATTTTGATGAACCTTCTGATTACTGGCAAAGAAAAGAACAAGATGAATATAATGACCTGTGTTTGAAGGGTTTCTTTTTAATAGATCAGAGTGTTTCAGACCACAATGTAAACCTGAATTGCACTTCCATTGATAGAGTGGAGTTCAGAAAATAGTTATATCCATATTTGAAATAAGATGTAGATCTTAACTGCAAGTCTGAAGGAAAAGAAATCAAATAATTTAATATCAGAGTTTGGGGATAAAGTTGTCATTGGAAGTATACATCTTTTAAATCATACCATGAAAATCTAAATAATGGTTCTTAATTTCAGAAGCACAGATATGGCTACATCACCTTAGTGATAATTAGCTTGACTTAAGATTTTTAAGTTTTAGATAGTTACATTTTCTTCTTTCTTTTTTTTTCTGTTCATCCTTGAAGACATTAACTGAGACAGGTTATGAAAAATATAATGAGGTAATTGTAGCATGTGTGTGCACTGTGTGAGCATTAATGTTAGTGCTTTTTAGCTAAAGATGTGTGTATAGTGCTAAAGTAATTAATTAGCATATATACATTACTGCTTGTTAAATCATGACATATGTGCTCATGAGAATTATTTAACTTTCTTAAAAAGAAAACTGTGGCGCATTAATTAATATGCATTGCTAAATTGAAGGATTTTGAGGGAGCTTTTGTTCAGTACTTTACTTTTCTTTCTGGAAGTCATTCTTTCAGTCTCTAGGGATATTAGCATGTTTTTGTGGTGTTTTCCTATCCCTTCCTCCATTTTTCCATTCCAGAACAGAGATGCTTCTTAGTGCTGTTTTTTTACCAGGGGGTTCCTATAATGGGCTTATCCACTCTAGTCCAGAACACAGTATATCTAAATAGCATCTTCCAAACAGACAGCATTCATTCTTCCTGCACTCTGCCTTTGCTGGAGGGAATTCAGCTGATAAGGCAGATTGTTGGCTGGCACAGTTTCAATTGTGTTAATGTTTTAACATATTGGAGTATATTAAGGTACAGGTGAAGGGAGAGGTTTTTTTCTTCTGAGTGGAATTGGGGAAATCATTAAGAACTCCCACAGTTTAAAAAAAAGTGAGTCATTTTTCTGTGTTTTTTTCAAGAGATGGAATAGGAGTGCTGGGAATGTGGTGCAAACATAGAAAAAAGTTCAGCACGCAGCCAGTCGGTGCGGCCATATACAGAGTTGGCCTACTGGGTCTGCCTGAACTGTAGCAAATTTTGGCTGAATCTCGTGGCTTTGTCTGTGCCACTGTGCATTCCAGTGGCTTCTTCACTGCAAGGATTGCTGTGTAAGCAGTGCTTCAGGTGTGTAAATTATCCCACTAACCTGGGTGCTGGGGCACCTGATGCAAACCCTGCATGAGCGTGGTTTGCACCCTGAACTTCCCTTTTGACTAAACTGAAAAGGCCCATGTTGAGCCACATCTTACTGAGCCTGTTTGGTGCCTTTTTGTCAACCTGGTCCAGACTAAGACTTAATGGATTTAGAAGGTGTGAAAAAAAATCAATGTTTTTTTGAGTCCACTCTGGAAGTTACATAGTTGTGCTCATAGGGTATGGTGTTGCACTAAAGATTATAAATCCAGAGAGAGAAAGAGAGACTCAGCAAGGAGTGATCTACATTTTCATTCCATTTGTAGCAATAATAGTTCGGATAAACTGCCAACAGATACTTGAAGGTTGAGAAGAATAAGTAATTTCCTCTTTTAGGTCTTCTGCATGAATAAAAATTTGTCAGTGAAAAATAAGTCTTCAGATATTTATCTTTTATCTTCTACCTTTTCTGACTCTGGTGTATGAAAATAACACATAATTTGAGTACCTTATTCAGAATTATGTATAATAATTGATTTACTGTGTTGGAGTTGGTTGGATTTTTTTAAAGTACTTTGGAACTCAGGCACTGTCAAATAGAAGTCTTCTGCAAGTCCTGCAACATTCTTTTTTTTTATGCACCAGTAGTAAAAACATTTACTTCTCTAATACCATATTATTGCTTAAACACTTATTTAGGAAATAAATCACATTATCAATTTTATGCAAATATTTTGGGGTCAAAAGCCTTTAAAATGGCCAAATAGATTATTTGTGAATAATGCTATTTACTGCAGGGCAAAAAAATGGGACAAAAACATAAGGATGCATCCTGTCATGCAAGTGGGGAAGCAACTTTGAAGCATCTATTCCAGCAGCACTTCTATTGTCAGTTCTTCCATTTGAACTTGGTTCTGGTATTCACAGAAAATAATATACTTTCTGGAAATACCTTGAATGCCAGTAAGAACGCTGTTATTTTGACTGTCTGAGAATTTTGTTTGAATGTAATAGAAGTGTTTTCATGATGATTCTATGAAGTCAGTCGTAAGAAAGAAAAACAAGCAGTCCCTCAGATACTTACTCAATTTTGCGAGTAATTGTCAGTGCTCAGGTACTGTGGTGGTTGCAAGGAGTCCAGTAGGTAGTGCAGAACAGGTGATATTGTGTTAACCATCACTCTGTCAGGTAGGACCAATGGGGTAGAAAGGGTTTAAAAGGACTCTAAAAAATCAAACTATTTGTTTCTCTATGGAGCCTTTCCTAAACCATGGTTGAAATAGATGGGAAGGATTTCCTCTTGCTTTTTGTTTATATTTTGGTCTTGATAACCCTGTGTTATGGTAATGACTTGCACTTGGTCCATATTTGTGGAAGAATTTAATTGTGGATCTCGTATTTCATGACTTCTAGCGTACATGTCTATATCCAAAGTGTAATGACCAAATGATCTTTTCTAGAATAAATGTTGGATATTTTTCTAACAGTATTGTTTCAGTTCATGTTCCAGTAAAGACTATTAGAACTTCTTTTGGGTAAGTGTGGTAAGAGAGTGAAAGGTTTATGTACTATGACTTGTTAAATGCAATTACCTGCAAGACCTCTCCACAGCATAGTGAAGTTATTTGAATTGTGTTAAGTAGAGACTGACATGTATGTAATAGTTTTGAGGTTTTTTTCTCACAAATAAAGTGCATCTCAAATCTCTGAGGTCTATCCAGCAGAAATACTATATATACTTCTTCTCTTGGTACAGTCTTTCCATTTCGACTATTTTGAATACTGAGAAATGAATGAGAATGTGTTTGTGCCAGTATCGTCCAAAAAAAGGATTTTGAGTTGTGGGGTTTTTTTAGTTTTTAAATCAGTTTCAGTAAGTGGTGGGTGGGAAGGTAGAATCAACCCAAGTCAGGTATCTTCACCTGTTCAGTGTGTGCTCAGGAAGGATGCTTTTATTCAGCATGGACCATATTCCTCATGTACTGCTACTGATTTGTGGCTACACAAGAGTGGATCTGGTTTGCTAAACTCCAGTGTACGTGTGTGTCTAAATTTTGATGTTCCTCTCTTCATATTGTGCATTATTAATTTATTGTAAATATTAGGAGCTTTAAGTAAATAATTTACTGTTGAAGACTTCAGTATAGAAACCATGTCTTTGCTTACTGTGGTTTTAATGTGATTTCAGGAAATTAAAAAATTCATCAAGGGTGTTTCTGAGAAGATAAAAAAAACTAGGGACAAGTATGGAATTAACGACAATGGCACAACGGAGGTAAATATTTTCAGTGGGGTAATGATTTAGTTCTTCTCAATCTTAATAAGTTGTTGCTTTTCCAACTATTCCATTCTGTTTTCAGCCAAGAGTTTTATATCAGTTGGATAGGATTACTCCAACACAACTAGAGAAGTTTCTGGAGACTTGTAGAGACAAATACATGAGGTGAGTCTTTACCCTGCTGCGTTCTCAATGCTGCTACTTTGTTGGTAACATAGGGGTGTATTTTGCTATTTTTACGGTATGAATGTTGGTTCTGTTGTGAATGCAGTACAAAGAATTAGAAACAATTGGCTCCAATGACAGAAGCATTGCAAGACAAAAGTAGGATGCAAAAAAATCCAAACCCATCACTGTCTACAGGTGGGCTTAAGGCGGAGTTGTCTTGTACAACACTTTGAGAGGTCTGATGTGGGGTTTTTAAATTTGTCTTGAGTAAAAATCAGATTTTCTCATTAACAAACTTTGGTATCCTTTTACATTGTAAAAAAATGCTTTATGTTTCATTTTATATTTCTTCAGTATGCAAAGCTCTCTGCTTGTGTTTAAGCACCTTCCTTCTGAAATAATAGTAATCATACCAACAAGCACAGTTTTAGCCTTCAGCTACTCACTGCTTATATTCACAGACTGTTTTGACAGCAGATTCTGGTAAAAGCTAAAAGCGATAGGATTCAGAGTAAGGGAGGATATTGTTTAAACATTTAAGATTTTTACACCCACTGCCAGACATGTTTTCTTCCTCCCCCTCTTGCAGGAGGTTTTTGAAAACCTTCAACAAGTCCATGCAGAACAAAGTCTAAGTAGATGAGTTTCAAATTCATATGAGTCTTGATAGCTATTCTTGATCTACACGGTCTGAGAAGTTATATCACACTTTGTTCTAAGATGTTCTTTGATCTGTTATGCACGTGTAGGATCATTTTGTTTGTTATTCTTGGTTTCTATCAAGATAATGCTAGTGTAGATGTTTTAATCTCTTTATCCATTGTGATTTATTTCATTTACTTAGACTCCTCAGATTTGGACATTCACATACAGCCATGGGTGATCTCTCCTTTGTGGCATACCTGCATCAATTGTTTCCTAATGTTTTATTCGTCTACAAAATTCATGTGTACATTAAGTTCTTAACTATTTTAAAGCTATTACTAGTTTTTTGCTTTCCCTTTTTAGGAGTATTTGCTTACATTTGTCTTAAGTGTTTTTAAATGTGAATTATCATTTTTACTGTAATAACTAAATGTTAGCATATGGGATTTCCCTGAAGGGAGAATCCTGCATCTAGTGCTTGATGCTTAGGAGGAACAGGACAAGATTTTTTTTTCCATCTTTTATGTAATTATACTGCATCTGTGGAATGTTTATATGACAGGGCATCTTCTTGCTTTGCATGAGATCAGTCTTAAAGTATTGGTGACCTTTCAACCTCTCTCCTGTTTGTTTACTGAAATAATATATTAACAAACTTCTCATATATCTACTGGAGTAGTTTCTCTTGTTGTGTGCTTAGGATCTTATACCTTAGTCAGTTCCATATCTCTTTCTATATTTTTTTGTCAGGGCACAGATGGAGCCTGGTTCTGCAGTTGGAGCTCTTTGTGCACAGAGTATTGGTGAGCCTGGCACACAGATGACTCTGAAGACTTTCCATTTTGCTGGTGTTGCTTCAATGAACATTACTTTGGGTGTGCCAAGAATCAAAGAAATCATTAATGCCTCAAAGGCTATTAGGTGCTAACATAGTTTTGATTTGTTTGGGGCTTTTTTTCCTTTGCCCAAGTGAAACCTGATAGATAAATTTGCAATACATGATAGCATTTCCATCCTCAGCAATATACTAGACATCATTCAATGCAAATACTCAAACAAGAAAAATCTCATGTCTGCCCAACTGTAAGTGATACTTAAGCCCAGAGAGAAAATCAGATGAAGGAAAGTGATTAGTTAAGTTTAATATTTCCTTAGATGTCTCGTCTATTGTGAAGTGCTCTGGTGTTTAGCAGTACTTGAAGCATACTTATTTCTAGGTATGCATGAAGCCATGCTTAAATAGTACTAGAATAACATATGCCATGAAAACAGTCAGTAGTACTTGTGTGTTTGCTTGTTTTTACCAGCCTGAAGTACATGAACAGTAATTTTTCTTAAATACACCTGAGGAACCTGAAGATCTCTTCATCTTACTAAATACTGCTCTAGATAAGAGATAAATTCCATAAGGCAGGCTGTAATTCAAGTTGCTATCTGTACTGTAGCTGAGCAATTTCCTAGCTGGGTTTTCTTGTGTGTGTGTTTATTCTTGTAGCACCCCTATTATAACAGCACAGTTGGACAAAGATGATGATCCTGATTTTGCCCGTCTGGTTAAAGGAAGAATTGAGAAAACTTTGTTAGGAGAGGTAAGAAAAATTGTATTATTTATTGCTAATGCTTTAAATGTAAGCATTAGCCAATTGCTATGGGGCATTTTAGCCACTTTTGCATGCTAACTGTTTCGTCCTTGTTTCTTAAAGATTTCTGAATATATTGAGGAAGTGTTTCTTCCAGATGATTGTTTCATCCTAGTGAAGCTGTCTTTAGAACGCATTAGACTACTGAGATTAGAGGTGAGTTGTTCAGTTCTTACGCAGATTATACCTTGGATACATTCCAAAGGGTCTCTTAATCCTGTGTCAGTAGTTACACCAGTGGAAGCTAAAAAAAGGGAAGAGAATGATGGATGTTTTGTGGCTACATTACATCTGGAAGGGTCCCTTTTTTTGTTCCTTGCGAAGCGGGTAATTTCCCCTTTATTTGGAAATGAGAGAACATACATTTGTGTCTTGCTAAACACAGGGATGCCATTTCTGTCCACTGGTTAATGTACAGGCCGGTACCGTCAGCATAGAATACTATTTCATGCAATTTATAAGACTAATTTAAAAGAGAATATTTGGGGATTTTTTCCCTACATTCTTCCTTTTTATAATCTGTTGAAAGATTGCTCCATTTATTTGAGCACGTTGATATCTGCTGAGATAACCGTGGTGTTTGCTGGCTGCCTTTTGCCACAGGTGAATGCAGAAACTGTGCGCTACTCGATTTGCGTCTCTAAACTCAGAGTGAAGCCTGGGGATGTTGCTGTCCATGGAGAAGCAGTTGTATGTGTGACCCCTCGTGAAAATAGCAAAAGTTCCATGTATTATGTATTGCAGTCCCTCAAGGAAGAGCTACCAAAGGTAAAAGCAATGGCTGTCTCATGCTTTTGTGGGAGGTAATCAGTAGTAATAATTTGTTCCATGGTGGGAAGGCAAAATAATTCTTGTCAGTATTGACAGTGAAGATAGGCTGGGTCAGTAACTCTTACATTGTGGTGGTGCTGCCTTGCTGTTGAAACTAAGCCATCCTTTACTAATATTTGTAAATAAAATGGAAGCTTTGGTATTTCCCTTACAACATTTACTGAAGTATTACAAGTGCAGCAGTTGTATGAAATAGCTACATCTGCTTCCAGCTGTATCTAGAATTGAACCACATGACAGTATCTGGCATTTTTTCAGCTTTCTTTGAGGAGACAGTCTACTCTGGATTTTAAAAATAGAGATAAGTGAACCTTTATTGTTAGCAGCTTGCCCTTCTATTTGTGTGGGTCTGCCACCATTCAGACACCCAAACCTGAGTGTGAGAATATCTGACATAAAATATAAAATGTAGGTAGTGGGTAAGGTTTATAGTTCAGTGTCAGTTTCACACTAGTGTATTTAAGAGTAAAAAATCTAGGTGTTTTGAGTGAGCCTTTACTCCACATACTAGACCTTCTCAATAGGTTTGGATGCTGATGTGTTACCCTTTTATACTGTGTTACTATATACATCGAAGTTACTAGGGTTTTTTTGTTTTGTGAAGGTTGTCGTGCAAGGCATACCAGAGGTTTCCCGAGCTGTCATTCATGTTGATGAACAAAGTGGAAAGGAAAAATACAAACTTCTGGTTGAAGGTGATAATCTACGAGCTGTTATGGCTACTCATGGAGTGAAAGGAACGAAAACATCCTCTAACAACACTTACGAGGTAATGTCTGAATGGGTGCTGTGGGGTTTTCCCCATAGCATTTTTATTACAAGTGCTTGTTTGTGCTCAGATGCAGCAGTTGATATGGAATGAAGCCTGATTTCACTAATATGTGTCAGAATGCATTAACACAACAGAGTAATTCCACTAGCAGCACTGTTCACTTCAAAGAAGCTGTTTCTATAAATATTTTTCAAATGGAGAGGTTTAAAAGGGTAGTCATAAAAATGGGGAGTATCAATGTGCTATCAGATGGTGTTTATTCCAGGAATATACTTGCTCCAAGCATTTGGTTCTTGATTCATGTAACAATCTCTTGTGTAGGTAGAGAAAACTCTGGGAATTGAAGCTGCTCGGACGACCATTATCAATGAGATTCAATATACAATGGTGAACCATGGCATGAGCATTGACAGGAGACATGTTATGTTATTGTCTGATCTAATGACTTACAAGGTTTGTACTGTGTTTTTTCTAAATGTTACATTGGCCTGTTTATACAAATTAATTTTACCGTGTTAGAGAAGGATGGGTGAGCTAGGGAGATAGAAATTCATTCTAGGCTTAAGGGATTTGAAGTTGTACTGACCTAATACTGTTACTTGTATTTTACACAAAATACTCTAGTTCTTGGGGGAGGGGGGATCTATTTTGACTGAAAACAAATTGCTATAATGAGTAGGGAATGATAATTTCATATTCAAAATAGGAATCCTAAAAATGGTGGTGTGACTGTTTGGGTAGCCATGCATGCAGTTTAAGGCTTGCTGTGCAGAAAACCCAATGGCGAATGGTTTGTAACATCTCCACCATATGTGAGAGTCAAAGGATACAGACATTACACATAGAATCAGCTGACATGAACAGTCTTACAGAACGCATTAGTACAAAATGGTATCTGCTCTTCACTGATTGATTTTTTTTTTTCCTTCACATCCAATGTGGTTTTTAAAGGTGAGTACACTTAGTGAAGTAAGATTTTCCAGTTTGCCTGCCAGAGTGCAAGGGTTTAATTTGGGTGAAATGGATGGAGTTCTGATTTGTTCCAAAACTGCAGAGCTTTGTTTTACTGAGCTGCAGCAGTCCGCAGGGCTGACCCTGTGGAGCTGTAGCACAGCAGTAGAAAAGGACATCAGAGTGCCATGTTTTAAACTTGGTGGGCTCCTACCATGCATTCTTTTGGCTGTACTTCTGACTTAGGCTTCTATGTGCAATCTGATGTAATCAGGATGTTTCTAACAAATACAGGCACAAATAAATTAAATTAGTTTAAAAACCTAATTACCTTTTTTTTTGGAGAGTATAAAAATGAAGATTTAGCATCTTCTGTAATGTCCTGGCAGCTGAGGTCAGATTTATCTGTAGATAATAGGCAGTAGTTTCAGCATAGTGCTCTCAGACCCCACACGAGTTTGTAGCTCAGTAGCCAGTGTATAATTGTCGGGGTTTTTCTCATGGCCGTGTTTCTTTCAGTTTTTTCAATACTCTTACTTTAAAAAAAAATCAATTAACCCTTTACAGTAGCTTGTGTTGTATAGGAAGAATGACTTTTGTTTTATGTAAATACTGATTGCTACCAAACTATTAACCTTGAAGATGTTCAGCTGTGATGCAGTGTATTATGACAATTCTATATTGTAGATGGTATATTTATTTACTCAGTCCTACACTTTGGGTTTTTCCATCAATAAAGGGTGAAGTGCTGGGCATTACCAGGTTTGGACTGGCAAAAATGAAGGAAAGTGTGTTGATGCTGGCTTCTTTTGAAAAGACTGCAGACCATCTCTTTGATGCTGCCTACTTTGGACAGAAGGATTCTGTTTGTGGTAGGTATTGCAAAGTCTGTTGCAGTTTGTGGTCCTTACCCAATATCTGTAAACCTCTTCAAGCAATGAAGTTTTGTCTTTGTAAAGCTTCCTGTTCAGCTGGTGTGTCAAAAAAAAAAAACATCTTCTAGGACTCTCTTGGTCCTAGGAGTTTGGTGTATGTTTTTCTACATCTAATCTCAGACTGAGATCTTGAAGTCAGTTGGATATTTGTTGCATGTTTCTTAAAGTAGACTTTGAGTAATTTGGTTTTACTTCTCACCCTTGATTTCAGCGAAATACTAGGAAATTTGTCCCACTATCAATAGTTCTGTTTTTTCAACTGTGAAAGTTCATGTATCTTCAACACCTAGAGCTGATGGATAAATCTAGTACCTCACTTAGTATTTAGGTTTCATTTTGATTCCTGCTAAGTAGGAAAACAGGTATATATATCTCAGCCTAGCTGAAGATTACACTCTTACCTGATAGCTTAGGTGATTTGGCACTTGTACCTAGAAATAAATGGAAAGGCCAAGTTCTTCACTTCTTCATTTAGTTCTAATCTAAATAGATGAAAATAACGTGTCTTTATTTTTTAATTAGAAGTCTTGTTTATCAGTATTCAGTTCATTAACAGAACAGACAAGATACATTTAAAAAGAAATTTCTGACAACAGGTATCTGTTCTTCAGTTTTAAATTTAAGTTCATTAGCATCCACTGAATCATCTTACTGAATTCATGAAAGAATCAGTTAAATTTTGAAAATAAGTGGCTACATATGCATGAAGTATGCATGCCCACATACACACAGCAAACAGAAAATGCAGTAAATGAGTTCTGGCATTCTGTTTGTCTCTTTATTTTGGTTTTTTTTTTTCCACATGCTCTAGTATTTGAAATTATTTTTCCTTTTTTAAATGTCTTTGCCCCCATTCCTCTCAGATTTTCTTCTCCTTTAAGCTACATACATTTTGGGACCGAATTGTTAAAAAGTGTCTGATAGGTTAAACGGAGAAAAGAAGTCAAGCAGGTTTCACCCTTTTCAAGATCTGTTTATGCAATGCCTACACTCCTGGAGCTAGAATTGCTTATTGGGAGTTTCTGGGTGCTAATGAAATACAGAAATACGTGTGTGTTTTGTTTAAGTTTACTAGTTTGGGTATGTCTAGGCATAGTTTCAAACAGTGCTTTGTGCACAGAATTTTCTGAATCGCTGGAATCTGTGTATTACTAGCTTGTGTTTTGAGAACTCTGCCACTTCCTGGCTCTCCAGCATTCCACATGAGTGAGATTTTCTTTTTTAAATTTTTTCTTAAATATTATTTGCCCATAATTTAAGCAAAGATCATTTTGGAGACTGATTCAGTCCTGGACAGTAAGGAAAAGAAAATGCTTTCTCTAAGTCCCCTCTGAGCTGATAAAACCTTGTTTTGAATAATGGGAAAACCAAAGGTCTTTTGATGTTGCCTTCTGTATAAATGTTTTAGTTCAAATAAGGAAATGCAATGGAGAAAAAAGCAATTGTCTGCTTACCAAAACTCAAGAGATGATACTGGCTTACTTGTGTGAAAAATTGCTGTGCAGCTGCCTGACTTACTTCTTGGTCTGTGAAGCAGAAAGGAGGTGGGGAGGAAGCTTTCTTGTTGTATATGTGGAAGTATTGCAAGTGAAGACGGATGTACAGAATCTAAATGCAGTTTTCGTTATTCAGTGGTTGGCTCAGGTTGAAAGATTTTTGTGCAAAAGCAGGCAAGTTTATTTGGTAGGTGTAAGAAAGGTATTTCCTTTATCTGTTGTAACCTGTGTGCTGTAGGGGCCTAAATGTACAGTACCTCTTTAAAGTTCTATTTTGCACAAGATTTTTAAGAGCATATTAGTGTCAAATAATGTAGTAGAAATGCAGCAGTGGTCTAAGAGCAAAAATACAAACTCTTCATTCATATACATTCAAATTGTGAATCAAGCCTTGCCAGAATTTTAAGCAAATTTATTTCATCCTTTCTGCATTCAAAGGTACAGCTATTTGTTACCTTCTTAAGCATTTGTGTGAAGGACAATGTAGTTACACTCCTGAGAATATGCAAAAATGTCATTTGGATCATAACAGTATGCTGAGAGAGAAACACTGGTGTCTGAGAGCTTGCTTGGAGTGTGGAATGTTCTTTGGAAAAGTTGTGCATGTCGGTAGATCTGGATATAAATGTGTCAGCACGCTGCAGTGAAAATGTTATAACCATCAAAACTTTTTGGGACAGACTCAATCTTTCACTTCAAAATGAGCACTTTCTGAGTGGTGAAAATGCCAGGAGCGTTATAGCTCAAGTAGTTCTGTGCCTTTCTCACTGGGAACTTGGGGAGCTTTCAAGGGAACCCTGCCAGATTTGACTGAAACCTTAGCACTGAGTCAGAGAATGAATATCAAGTAAGTCTGCCTTGCATCTTCTGCTACAGGCACTGCGTGGAACATGTCTTCTCCAAAAACAAGCCTTCTGAAGGGCTTTCATAACTGGAGAAGATGCTTAGGTTAGGTTGAGCTTTTCCTGTAGAATTTTACACTGTTTAGGTAACATACTGGTCTGATGACCGTAACATTTAACTTTGTCTATTGAAGAGGACTTGGGCCTTACATGTGAAGTTCAAGATTTTGTAGGCAACACATAACAGAATGGGCAAGTGAAACTAGTTTTGTGAATCCTTACTGGCGGAATGTTCACTGTGTGTGTTTGGTTTTTTCCTAGGTGTTTCTGAGTGCATCATCATGGGAATTCCAATGAATATTGGAACAGGACTCTTTAAATTGTTACACAAAGCGGACAAAGAATCAACCCCTCCCAGGCGGCCTCTGATATTTGATCATAATGAATTTCATATTCCCATTGTTACGTAGCACTTAGACATAAAACAAGATAGCAAACCAAGAAATAGTAAGCAAACATAATTTAAATTAAGGAAAGTGTATTATCAGTTCTATGTGTCTCAACAGAAGTGAATTGATAAGTGACATACTATCAAAAGAATTGCCCAATTGTTCACCACCTGTTGTTAGTAAAGGAGAAGAAAGGAGAGAGTGCACCAGAGAGTGGAAATTTAAAGTGGATTTCACCTGGTAACATTTTCTTTTTCATGTGATAGAGTTAGCTTTTTCTGTTACTGTTAATGGGTGGAAGCTGTTATTAACTCAGTATTTATTACATGTGTATTCAGATTTTATTAAAAAACAAAAAGAAAACTGTGTGAGAGTTCTGTGAACTTGTCCAGAGTGCTTTTGGAAATGTCCTTTCAACAGGAGCTGCAGAGGTCATTCTACAGCTGTTAAAAACAGAAGCTTCAGAAAGCTGGAACTGAGTCTGTGATTAATTCATTGTGAGTTTAGGAGTGCTGTTTAGAGTGCTGGAAATATTTTATATTTGCTTTTGGTAGTTTTAATTGGTTTTTCTTTATCCTGAGTTATTATCCAGTAAATTGTTTTCCTCCCCAGGATTTTGTTTTGGGACCATATCTACAAGAAGCTGCACATTGTGAATGCTACTAAATTCTGAGAAGACTGTAAGAATATTGCAAATTAAAGATAGCTTTTTATGTGACAGCAACTGTCTAACTGCTGGAATCAGTAACTTACAGCAGTCTTCGTTTTGGGAAAGTTTCATAATTGAGCAGGATCATCTGAACAACCTTTACCGATTTTCGTATATTAAGTAGAAGTTGAAGGGCATGCTGTTTTTATGCATTGCCATGAAATAATTTGGAAGCATTTTTAGCTTTAGTCCACTAAAGCAGTCTTCAGAATGAATATAGACCTCAAATCATTTCAGTGTAGTATGTTTAAATTTACTGTGGTGCTGTGGAGGAAGAGTATCTTGGTGTTTGGATACTCAGTGTGCTTGTGACATGGATCAAGGATGCAGAGAAATGAAGTAGAGAAAAAAGCTAAAGTTGTGCCCTCATGAAGTAAAAACAGGCTGCTGAGTATTCCAGCATTTGAAGATGAACAAGCTTGTGCTGCAGTTTCTCTTTATGTCCACCAAAAGTGTAAGGCTATGTTCAGAGACTGTAAATCTGTTGGCTTAAGTCTTAAGGTGCACGTGTGTCTGTTTTTTAATTCATCCTCCATGCAGACAACATCTCATGTGAAATTCAACACAGCTATTCTCAAATTATTTTGCATTTTCAGTGTGATGCTGAGATCTACATCTTCCTAGATTTTGGCAAGGTAAAGATGGAGAATGTAGTGCATTTATTGTCTGCTCTAAAAGCTACATATATTTTGCTGTCTTTGTTTTAGCAATAGAAATTTCAGAATTTATTAAATTTTTCTTCGTGATCTCTAAGTGAGATTGCCACTTACCCATTTGTCTGTTTCTTTTTCAAGATGTAAATTTAACATGGGTAGGGGCTTCATGGAGAGAAAGCACATAAACCTTTACTGTGGTTAAGTACTTTGTCTTATCATGGGAAATTCTACTGATAGTGCTTGACATTTTTGTGAATAAAGATTCTTCCCAAGGTCTAAATGGGTGGAGTTTGTATTGGAACAAATAACCATGTCTTTCCTTTTTCCATTGGTTGGTTGGGTTTTTTATTTGGTTGGTTTTGTTTTTTGCTTTTTGGGTTTGGTTGGTTGGTTGGTTGGGGGGGGGTTTGTAAGTATAGAAAAATGAGCTATTTAAATGGTGGGTTCACTCTCTTGTATGTTTTAAAATTAAGAATAAATTTACATTTTTATCATTGTCCTAAATATGACAATAAAAAGAGGCAGAGGTAAAGAATATGTAAACCTTGTGTTTATTTATTGGTGTATTATATTTCTGCATAATTAATTTATGGATGAGCTAACTCCATTTCCTTTGTTTGCTTAGTTAGTAAGACAGTTGAGAATTATTGAGCTTAAATCTCACGTATTTACAACCTAAATGAATAACTAATATAAAACCTATCTTGCTTAAAGTCACTATGTCTTGTCCTCAGAGTATGCTCTGAGCCTCATGAGTGTTTCAACCAAAAATAGATTGTTTACAAGAGCACTCTGAATTAGTAGTTACTGAGCTCTCTGTACAGTCTGTAAACAAATTAGATGTTGGATTTCACTCGTAAGCAGCTTTTTTTAAGGGTCAGTTTTAACAGTCAAGAGATGGAACTTTAGAATATAAAAATTTACATTTTTGTTACATTTTTTAGCTTTAGTTTGGGTTTTATTTTTTTAAAATAGATACTATTTTTCATATTTTCCTCTATTTTCTAATTAATGTGCTAATTGAAATTAGTTAAGTGTAAATTTTCAAGAAATTGATTTCTTTTCAAATAGCCATATCCTGCTTTCTCCTCTTCATTTTTCCCCTGTGTTTAAAAACAAATTCAAACTTCTCATTAAATGAAGTACTTTCTTGGTCTGTTTATCAGGAAGCTACTTCTCACTCGTGTCTTATCTGCAGAGAGAGAAGAAAACAGCTGCACGTGCTATATAGGTTTCCTGTTATGACTACGGAAAGTTGGAAGTAAATCCAGAGATGTGCTTCTTTGGTCCATGACTTGAAGAAATTTAGTAGAGAGGACTGTTCTGTTTTTTGCTTATCTGTGCTTAAAGAAGAAAAGAAAAGGAAAGCGTATGAATGCTGTGTTTAATAAATTTACTACAAGTAGGATAAAATTTGGCTGTGTCAGGACAAGTACTCCTTGATGTCTGACCATTTGTCACTGTTGCAGTGTGAGTTGAAGGAACCACTGCAACAGGAATTCCTCAATTTTATCACTGTGCTTGCAGAGAGGAAAGTCTTTAGAAACCCATAGCAAAGAGGATACAGATTTTCATAGTATTTGCATATTTGCCTAAATTATTCTGTGCAGGTAACTAATCTGTCTTCGAAGTGGTTGGCTAAGCTTTGTATTCAGACTAGGAAAGTCTGCTGGCAATGAAATATCTTCGGAAAAAAATAAGAAAAGTTGGCCTATTATTTTTTTATTGTCTAAGAACAGAAAAACTAAAAAGGACCGAATTATAAGATATGTGAATACTTAATGTACAAATACTTGGTAGGCTATTTGGCTGTACAGATACAAATGCATAGGAAGTTTATCTTGAAGAATGAATACCAAAATCTCACAGGCCAATCTGAAAGACTCGTAGAAAATGAACCGGCCCTGCTACTTTCATGTTTCAGTGCTTGTGAAAATGAATCAAGGTTTCCTGTAGATGATAAAATCAAAATTTTAAAACATTCCTTCTAATGAAATTAGATCATATCATCATCTTCCACTAGAGAGCAGTGTTTTCTTTTGAGAAAAGAAGTATTTAAGTAGCTTCTTAATTTTTTCGATTAGAAGTGGTTTTTTTTGCAGTATCAGGACTGAAATGTAACAATGACAGGGAAAGTTACCTGTTAGAATGATGTACCTGAGGAAGGACATTAAGAGAGTTCACTTTCTTATGAAGAAGAAAGCAGAGTCCACATACGCTTTTTCATTAAATAGAATTTTCACTTGCATATCTCTTGTCTATGTGGCTTGAAAAACAAACAAAAAGCAGTACTTGAGCAAAGACAATCATCATTCCTAAAAGAATGTCATGAGTTGCTCCTGGGAAGTGATAAAACAGCGAATCTGCAGTGAATGGGGACATGTCTTTGGTGGCAGCATTTTCCATGCAGCCTTGATTGTTCCAATCTGCGTTCAGTGTCTCCAGCGGGCGCTGAAATCCAGCTCCGAGAGCTGCTCTGAAGCATGAAGTTCTGGTAGCTGGATAGGGAGTATCTCACATCCTTCAGCTGCTGCAGAACTCCAAGGCAAGGCTGCATTAAAAACACTTGAACGTGATGCTGATCGATGCAAGAGACCAACGGTTAGGACTGGAAATAATATGAAACAGGTGGTCTTCTCTGTGTATGCACAGCTGAAACCAGCAAGATTTATGAAAGATGACTTCCACTTGAATGTCTGAAAGCTACAAGGATGCCTGTAGTTTGTTAGTTCCTGTCATTTGTGACTCAGTTCACAGTGGTGAGAACCTGGTATTGGCTGGCTGTGCTTAGGGGTTCTGTGGGCCTTGAACTGCTCTGACACTGCATTGCCTTAACCACCACCGTTACTTCTGTGTGAAACCACTGTGTGTATCAGATGGTAAAAGGTGTTTCTTCATCCAAGGAGTCTGTCCTGTGAGTCCAAGCCTTCAGGAATAATTGCTTGCGCCTTTTGGAAGCAAGGACAGTAGATAGGACTGATATTGCACAGGAATATGGTGGTTTCTGCAGGTGTTGAGGATAAGAGGGAAGAAAGCTGAAAAGAAATGCAAAAATAAGCAAGGGTAAAAGGAAGCAGAGTAGAAATTCAGATCTGCTTGGGGAAGAAATGGAGATGGCAGCTGGGTAAAGTGACACACAGATATTCATAATCTCTTTAAGGAGTCCTAGTAAAGTAGTGGAAGTAGCTGGGAATAGGACAGGTATTCATTGCTGAGAACTAAGATTTTGGCATTTGTCCTGGGGATTGCTGTTAGTGGCTGTGACAAATGATAGTTAAATCATCATTCATTTTGTAGATGACTGTTAATAAAGAACAATAACTCTGAATTAATTCCTTCAGGTATTGTATCTAGTTATAAAGCTCTTTCAACCAACTGTGCATAATTACAGCTGCTGAGCTACAGTGATTGCTGCTGTTCTTGGTGGATTCTGGTACAGCTCATGTGGAAGATCATAGCTATAATTAGTAGGAAAATAGGTATCGTTTAAAATGTGTTGGTACCTGAAGTAAGATCAGAAGTATTCCTAGAAAATCCTTATGTGAGGTGTTTTTAATAATATGTAAGTCCTGCTACTGGGACAAGATAGAGAAATTACATCAATTACATTCCTTTTGTTGTGTCACTTACCAGAAGAGAGGTAACACCATCTATGAAGAGCAGACAGGTAATTCACTGAAGTCTGTAAAGGAAGGCTATTCTATGTAGGTTTTTCTGTTGTTGCTGTTGATCCTAGCACTGTGATGGCAGACATTAATTGAAAACTATCTTAATTTTTATGTTGGTTTCAGAACCAGATAGTCCTGAGCAATTTTAGTCCATGGGTAAAAGAGGACATGCAGGTACCTCTCTTGACTGTGGCTTTCAGGGTCTATAGAAAGCTGTGTTACCCCTTCAAGGTTTCATTCCAAGTTCTTTCTCCTCCATGATAGTGGTGTTTTGTCAAGTGGATACAGTGTAGGCCAGAAATGAAGCTGTTATGAAAGCAGCAGGTACCTGGATTATTAACCACAGGCATATTCTCCTTTCTGTGGAAGTGTAGGTTGGTTGCTTAATCTTTTGATATATATGGTAATTTTCTCAGTGGGCATCCCTTTTAAATGTTAAATTGTGTGGATTTTTAAAGGCAAAATAAAGAAAATTAATTGCCAAGAAATGCAAAAGCAATAGTGAAATTGTGCTGGTAAATTTCAAGAGTCCCAAAAAATGTCAAAAATAGTTGTGAGACTTTGAAATTATTTTTATTTATTTATTATTCCAGGGTTTGTTGGTTTCTGGGAATTGATTAGTATGGTGTGATTCATCCTGATGTGTGACAGGCAGGGGATTCTTTGGCTCAGGTTGGTTGACAGCATCCCCATGGTAAACTGCTGATGGTGTTTGGAGTGATGAGGATGGCTTTGGCCATCTCATGGTGCTGGCTTGAAGCAGGGACAGCGTGCGACTCATTTATGTAGGGCACAGTGAGTAGGGGATCTCTTTCATGGGAAGGAAGGACTCACTTCACCCCATACTCTGCCCTGATCCCTGCCCTTTTCCAGTTCAATGATGCTAGAATGTCTGCTGTGTGTGTAGGTACCTTGACAAGCCCACACAATAACTTAATCCCTTTCCCATATGCCATTCTTCCAGATTTTCCACTCATGCAGATATTTTCCAGTTACATCAGAGACTTTTTTTAAACTTTTATTTTTCAGAAGATACACAGTTCTTCTGACTTAATGCTACTGCTGTGCATTTTCTAGTTCCCCTTGTATTTATTTCTGTCTCCTTGTCCTTGTTTCTCCCACAGATTCCTCCCTTCTGGACCTGTAGTGACTGTCACTGCTGGTGACACTGCTTCCCTGCAGCAGTGCTATGTCAACCATACTGTGCCACTGGCTGGATTCAGCTCAGCCATGCAAGGTTACCGTGAACATTTGCCTGGAGGATAATTGAACCACTCAAGGAAGAAACATCTCCTCAGCACATCTGGATGTGGAAATTTCCTGCCATCAAAATTACAGCTATGGTCAAATAACTTTTGAAAAAAAAAATGACCTTATTATATAAGGGAATATATTTGTACTCTAAACCAAAATGAAACGCATCTCTGCTTCATGTGGCTCTTTGTCAGCACTAAAATCTGTATTCAGCCCTTTAGATCTCCACTTACTTTTGTCTTTAGCCTGTTTCTGCTTTCTTTTTCAGCCTTCCTACTTAGCTGGCACAAATGTCTTTTGCCTTGCTTGTGTCTGTATGTATTCTGTTGAAAATAAGTATGGAGAAGGATGAGCAGCACAGCAGCTTGGGAAGTAGCTGGCAAATGTATAATCAGTTAACTGTTGCTGCCACAGACATGTAAGACCTGGGGAAATCTTTAGACTCTCTGTACTTTAGATTCAGTCTGTTAAAGACTATTAAATTATAATAGTCTCTCCTGAACAGCGTGGGTGTGAGAGGAGATGATAGAATCATCAAGGTGAGTGAAGGGACTGTGCTTGTGAAAAAATACATATTATATGGAGTACTTAGTAAATAGCATTGCCAGGATGTGTGGATTAAAGAATGTGATTAGCATCTGCTGTGCATAGTTCTTTTTATTCTTTCATTTTCCAAAGAAAGTCAAAAAGGCTCGTAGTTGGTGCTCTTGAAGTCAGCTGCAAGACAGACACTGACTTCAGCTGGAAAAGGAGAGGGCAAAGCAGTGAAACCCTTGGTTGCAATTAATCTTGGAGGGGAGGGTGGCAGCTCTGAAGGTGAGTTAAGGGAAAAAAAATCTAAAAGTACAAATAGCCCATGGTAAAAAGGATAATATTTGGCTTGCCTGGATGATGAAGTGTATTTATCCTTCATGGAATGTCCCTAGCAGATTTGGAGACTTTTTATTTCAGTTATTCTTTTGCACAGTCTTTTTATTACCAAACTGGGGCTTAATCCAAGTCCCCTGGAAACCAATTAGAGAACTCAGCAGAACTGGATGAGCTTTGATATATACATTATATTAAATATTTCTGTCCAGCAAGCTCCTACCAGTTAATGCATCTTTATAAGTTTCAAACAGTTGAACAACACTTCTCTAAGTATCATTGCTGCAGACTTGATTCAAAAAGAGTAATTTTAACCTAAATCCTTTTTAAGGCTTCCATGCTGCTCAGGACTTTGTCTCCGATGTTTCTCCTTATTCTGGGCCATGGTGGATATGCTCTTTTCCGTTTAGTATTGAGGTGGGGATTTTCTATTTCTTTTGGGAGTTGTTTGTTTGTTGTTCAATTCTGACAAATCTTGGTATTTATAACAATTTAAGTTCTAAATTATTTCTGTGGCATTTTTCTCTAAAAAATACTGGTTAATTTGAACTGTTGAATGTTTAATTTTTATGTTTGTGTTATGAGAGGAAAAAATACAGATAGATAGAAGATCTGTAGTTCATTTTAAACTGGATGACCAAACCTTGTGGAAGCTGGTAATGCAGTTGCCACTGTGCCAAGCTGAGACATTATTTCATTCTGGAACTCTCTGGTGGCTTTCCCATCCCTCCAAGGCATGTAGGCTGGAGCAGAGACTGTATTACTTTTGCCTTTCAAATGAGAGTGTAATTTAGGAGTTACTTCATTTCACATTAGTTACTGTTTTCAGAACTGATTTTAGTTAAGTCCAGTATTTTTGTCATTTTAAGCACCCTTTAGTCTTAAGTTTCATCTTGGTCCATGGTCTGCTTAGTCTGAGCAAACTGACTACAGCAAGTTGTACAAGGCTTTCTCTTTTACTTTTTTCTCACTGTCATCCCAGTGTTGTGTTTACCTCCTACAAAAATAATTTCCCTCTCCTGCCCAAGGAATATCCTGCAGTATTAAGAGTAAAAATTTCTTCTCAAATCAGAAGCGTATGGAGTTTATGCAGTATTTATGTAAACAGAAATCCATGTATCACTGTCAAATGGCAGTTCAAGTCTTAGCTATGGGTAGGACACACAGGATCTGCTGTAAGTCCACCATATTTTTCAACATCCTGACCATCTACCTTTGTCTGGTTTTCACAGGCATTTGTAAAACTCTGCACAATTAATGAAAGTACACTAGACATACTCCTCCTGTACCATAAACCAGATGAATTCAGAATGCTAGAGCATTCATTATGAAGCAATAATAATCCCCTCTAGCTCTCTACAATCCTGTTTATCTTTTTCCATGCATGACGAACTTTTGCAGTCCAACCACATCTGAATATTGGTCTGTTCTCAAATGTGGACCTGCTGGGTTCTGGGTTTTTTAGGAAATGGGCTGCCACCTGTTTTCCCCTTGGCTTAAGCATTGCAAAGCAGATGAGCTGTGGGATGAGCTCTTCAGGCATGTGTGGAAAGACACATGTTGCACAGTATCTATAGAAACAGAGAGAACCACACTTGAATGCACACCTGTCTCCATTTCCTCAGGGAGCTCTTTGGGCTTGGACTAGAGTTACTTGGACTACCCTGGAATTTTTGAGGGATATTGACTTTTCTTCAGCATCAGGAGCCATTTTGTTTGAGTTCAGTTGTGCCACAATCAAACCGCTGCCACTGGAGTCCCTGGAAAACTTCTTTTGTGATTGACATGGATTCAACTCTTAAACCCTTCTATGTCAGTGAGCAGGGGAACTACTTCCTGTTAAAAGTACACGTGTATTTCTTAGCAGAGCTGAGAGATGGAACATAAAGAAATGCCTTTCCTTCTTGAAGAGCCTTTTGCTTCAAATCCAGTTTGAAAATGATCATTGCTGACAGAAAACCAGTGAAGGTGGTGAAAATGTGCTGAGGCATTCTCTGGAATCTTTACTATTATATTTGACTATCTTCTTCAACTGCAGTTTGGGTTTTCTTCTTACGTGCTCCCAGTTTGTGCATGGCCTGTTTATAGAAGTTGCCCGTGGATGTTTAGGGCACCCATTTGCTTTTATCTCCCCGTTAGTGCTAAAAGAAGTAAAAGCAAATTATTGTATAAATAATCTCTTGCCTTGACTTGAAAACTGACCTCGAAACTGAACCAAAAACAAACTGCAAGCAACAGCTTTGAAAGGGGTTGTTTAACATCTGCTTGCTTATGGAAGTTAACCACATCACAAGCCAGCCCAGCCTCCCAAAGAAAATGAAATCACCCCCCTGGTCTGCTCTAAGCAGATGGGTACCTTGGGATTTGCTTGCAGAGTGTCTTCTCTACAAAAGCTGAAATTCTTACGCCCCTGCAGGATCACCACCAATGTGCCTCCGTAGTGTTTCTGGGTTTTTTTTGCTGCCGCTTTTTAGAAGCAGTTGCCTGAGAAACACAAGTGATTGTGTGTATTCACAGCTCCAGGAGGAGACGATTTACCTACCCTTTTCTTCTCCGCCTCCCCACCCCAAACAAACAAACACCCTTACTGCCAGCTATTCTGCCCCTGAGGAAAGCCTTTTCTTTCTTTTTTAACAAGTTGATTAACTGAAACAAGTTTTTTATTTGCTTTTTCAACAGCCCGGGGGGAATCTAAAAACTTCAGCAAACGGGGTGTATTTTTTCTGTCGAAGCTTGTTGAAGCTGACTGAAATAACTGTCTCATCTTCTTCATTTTAATTTGCCCAGAAAGTAGACCACAATAATTTTTATACTGCCTCGTGTAGTACAAGATGAAGTGACTAGTAGGTTTTATGGCTACAGAAAAGAAAAAAAAAAAAGAAAAAAAAAAAAAAAAAAAAAAAAAAAGGTAATATAATCCTTGGGTCTGCTTTCCTTCATACAGTATGTCACAGAAGTTCAGTGAAGAAAGAACTAAACAATTTCCTGGAGTTCACAGTTACATATTTTTGGGAAGATAAAGGATCCTTGTGCTTCTGTGAGTGTCCAACAGCAGCTCCCTCAGTCCGCAGCTTCAGCAGGAGCTCTGAGGATCTCAGAATTTATGGGCATAATCCATTTCTGGAGATGATGCTGCCAGGTGAAATATTTTCCCTGGGCACTGCCCAGACTGCTCACATTATGGTTTTGGGTTTCTTTTTTTAATGGCTAAATGAGATCCTTTGATCTGCTGGCACATTGAACCAGCACCTTCCTATCCTGCAAGTGCTCATTAATTGTCTATCCGTTACATTAATCTGAAAAAATATGCTGCTGTTGAGAACTGCTTACCTGCTAGTGTTTTGTATTACACCCATGACAAAGTCTCTATGGTGTTCATGTACCTAAAGAGCTCTAATCTTAACTTTGTGATTACTTGTATTTTTCATATACCTGTCTGAGAGATTGCATAATCTTCCTTCCATTAAGTTATGGTAAATCTTTCATTATTTTTCCCTTAACCCATAGTTGTTTGAATCATATGATTACATGAGAAGTATAACTTTCATTTCAAAGCCATTTTTAGCGTCCATGACTGCTAGTGGAGCTGGAAGACCTGTATCCTAAGGGCTCCAATACTAAAAAGCAGATGAAATGTCTCCCACGTATTTAAAAATAATTTAAAAATCTTCTAATCTTAAAGAAAATCCTCTACATTCGGCCATTAGAATTTGTGATTGATTCAAACTTAGGATTTTGAGGAGGGGATTTACCAGCAGCAGCGCTGCTGCTGTGACTCAGGCAGCAGTAAGCAGGCAGGTGCAGAGGAGAAAATGTTTGAAGAGTGACAACTAATTTTGCACAGAAGACTATTGTCTGATGAAAAGTTCCATTAAAATGAGTATAAGAAGCCTGTTTTAAAGCCTAGATGTGTCTAAAGGGTGTCTTACCAGAAAATATCAACATTCTGGGTTACTGTAGTGATCTGAATTTGGGTCACTTTATAAACTTCTGGCATAATAAATTTGCATTTATTTAATAATTTGAGTCTTCAAAGTGTGCTTAAGTCTTACGAAGTCTTTCCCTGCACTTGCTGGAGAAGGTCTACAGTAAGTAACTGAGGTAACAGCAAGGTCCCTCTCTTAGACAGGCATGGGTCTGACAACTGGGCCCATGGAAGAGATATCTGTGCAATGAGAAATTTATCTGAATTTTTCTGAGAGCAAAGACTTTCCATTTGCAAGAAAAATGGAGTGTTGGAGACTCAGATATGACAAAAAGGTAGAAACTGCATTGCCAAAAAGAAAGAAACCTGGTACAACAGGGATTTACCTGCTACCTGGCACTGCCTGAGAAGGGCAACAGGCAATGTGGATCTGCAGGAAAAAGGCGGGGCAGGCAAGGCATGATGAGAAGAGTAATGTTTTATTTTGAATGGAAGGCAAAGGACTAGGACACACTTCTGAGAAAGGCAGGAGTAAGTAGTATCCAGAGCAAACACTTGGCAAGGTACACCTCCCTCTAGATTTTGAAATGAGACTCAAGATAGCCAAGTTATGCCCTGCCTGAATGATGCCATTCCTGTGTTTCTGCAACCCCTGGTGAAAGGTGTATTTCAGTGCCCAATCAGGCAGAGGACAGAAACCAAGACTGTCTTTATTATTTCAAGTAGCAGACAACTGCTGCATTGATGTTAGCATGGCTCTTAACATAGTGCCATGTAATGAAATTTGATGGCATGTTTCCTTTCCTTTACAGGAAGCTGTTTTAGCACATACACAATAAAATAATGTCGTTAAAGGAGATTAGCTGAGATTAGAAAGTCTTTAAAAATAGGACATATTTGAATAACTTGTGCAATCTTTGTTCAGTCTTCCTGTGCACGTGCCTTCCAAAAGCTTTCCATTGCACAGTGTCCTGTGGCAGGCACAGAGGGACTTGCCTTGGCACTGGCTCAGGGAGGTCTGCTCCAATGGGTGGCCCCAGACAGCTTTCACTTCTTACCCGTGCTGTGAAGCCAACAATTAATGCACACTGGTGTTAACTAGTACTTGCAGAATGTACAATTACTTTACTGGCTAAACTGCCTAACTTAATAAAGAGAAATAGGCAGATTTTCTGGTAAATTAAAATAGACCAGAACTAACACAGTTTGCAGGAATTTGTAACAGGAATCATTAGACAATGAAGGTAATCCCTGTGTATTTTGTATAACGAAGAAAGTTGTTGAGAAAATCATGGATACAAAATTATAAGAAATTAGTCTACAAGAGCATTAAATAACAATGAATGGACCAAACATGAAAATACTTGTTTCGAAATCACCCCATAGTTTCAAGTATTGTGGTAAATAATGACTTAATGTTGAGAAAAAGCCCTAAGTCCTCTTATTCTCTATCTGCCTTCACCAGAAGTCAAATGCATAGCACAATTATGCATGTAAACCAAGGTGTTTTCACATGAGAGAAATCATCATCTACTGAGCTACATGAAGTGGCTTAAAACTCAGTTCAGCACCTGAATTCTTCCAATGGGTGCGTTAACAGGAAATTTTAGGGAAAAAAGGCTTCCCCTTGTACCTCACTGAGTCCAGTTATCTGGACACTAAATAAAACACATGGTTGGTTGGACCGGAGGCTGTTAGATAATAGCGTTTCCTTCTCGATGTAATGGGGTTAACAGCACTACCAGTAAAGCCCTCTCAGTGTAATTGAAACGTATGAAATGTGAATTTAAGATGATAACTGCTTGTGCTCATTCTGCAGTCTGTTTGCCTCGCTGTTCGCAAATTAAGGTAACACCTGGTGCAAGCGATGTTAGCAGCCCGTTCACTTTCAGACAGAGAAGTTATTACTCTCCTATTTCTTTGCTAAACAATTGCATCCGCCTGACTATGGACACATCTCTACTCTATTTGTAAATTACCGGGTCTCTGGTCATTCATGAAACGCTGATGAAATTTACAGGGAAGATGAGCCAACAGCTATTACTAGTGTTTAGATCTCGTTTGCAAACTTTTGTTTTTGAAAATTCTAATGGACAAAACCCCTAAGCAGTGTGTTATTATTTTGATGTTTAGCTTCTCCCGGCGTAGGACGAAATAAATCCTGACGCCTGAAGCTGCCGCCCGGTGCACACACCGGCCCCGCCGCTGCACGGCCGGCAGCCTCAACAGGCGGCCGCTCCCGCCCTCNGCGGAGCGGTGCGGGCGATACGATGCCGCAGCCCCGTCTCGGCGCAGGCGGCAGCTTTGTGTAGCCAATATGGCTGCGTGCGCCCGCCGATGAAAGGAGGCGCCTGGAGCTGAGCCCGTCTCCCCGCACCCCCTCCCGGCCGTGTGGCTGCGGCGAACGGCGGAGAGAAGTTATCCCGACTGCCCCGCGGGGGTGCGGGGTGCCGGGAAGCGGCGGNCTTTTGTTTTTGAAAATTCTAATGGACAAAACCCCTAAGCAGTGTGTTATTATTTTGATGTTTAGCTTCTCCCGGCGTAGGACGAAATAAATCCTGCCGCCGGAAGCTGCCCCCGGGTGCACACACCGCCCCCGCCGCTGCACGGCCGGCAGCCTCAACAGGCGGCCGCTCCCGCCCTCCAGGAGAGGGCAGCGGCNGGAGGAGGAGGAAGAGGAGAAGGCTAAGCCGCCCTCGGCCCAGGTCCTGTCCGAGCTCCGCTCCTCCTCTCCGGACGAAGTTTCGCCGGGGGCCGCTGCGGGGGCCCCGGGTGCCGNGCCCCGGCCCCGGCCCCAGCGCCGCCTTTGTCTCGCCGCCGAGACACCCGAGCTGGGCACGCCGTCCTGCCCCGGCGGAGCCCGGGAGGGAGGAGCGGCAGAACCTCCCGCAGGCCGCGCCGCGGGTCCTTCCCCCGGCCCGCCCCGCACGGGGGCCGGCGGG
>VZTG01007436.1:3101566-3260053 GCA_013397845.1 Melanocharis versteri | reverse complement strand
GGGGGCGCGGGGCGGGAGCAGGAGGAGGCAGCGGCTGCCCCCGCCCACGCCCGCCGGGCAGCTCGGGCCCCTCGGGCCCCCCTGCCCGAAGGTGGGAAGGGAGGGAGCGGGCGGAGGTCCTCCTTTTCCGGTGGAGAATAAAACTCTCCCGTGTTTGTGCTCGGCCTCTCGATGCTTGTTTTGTGCTTCCGACCCTTTCGCTTTCTCTCCTGGCGCGAGTCCTGGTACTGGTCCCTGAGAGGTGCCGCGGATGCTGCGCCTTGCCCTTTGGAGAGGCCAGCCCANCGTCCCCCGAAGCCGGGTGTCGCCTGGGGACTCGGGAAAACGCAGCCCGAAGGGGCTTTTCTCCCTTGAGCACCGACGCCGGTGGTGTTACACAGCCGCTTCTTGGCCGGGCAAAACTGAAACTCCCTCCTGCAGCCGCTCTGCCGGAGTTGGCTGGCTGGCAGGACTCCAGCAGATGTGCCTTTGAGTAAATATTGTAGCCTTTTCTCCGGACAGCCATCTGCTTTTTTGAGGTTGTGTTGTTGTAACTCTTCTTGGTGTTTAGAGCCGGGAAACCATTGACTTAACTGCAAATCCAGACGAGAAGAATTGGAGTGTAAAACACCTTAAGTAAGATGGGCTTTGATCCACAGGTCTTTCCCTGTTCTCCTCCCCCCAAAACAAGTCACAGCCTACTTTATGTGCACAAACCAAAGCTTCAAAATAATAATAGGTGACAGAACATAAGGCCTTGCAAGTGCAGCTTTGTTTCTAAATGAGAAGTTGGAGTAAATGGTAATTCTGTATTATACTGATGTGTAGGTATTCTTACCCGGTGTGACCAAGTTGACTGATTCACAAATATGGGGTCTCTCTTTGATGTTGTTACTGGATTTGGGATTTACAGTGTCACTACCTATTTACATAAGGAAATGTATTGGGAGGGCTTCCTGACTCTTACAAACTATACGATTTCTTTAAGAAAATAAAGCCATTTAAGAGCTGCTTCTGTCTGGAAAATACTCCTTGCATGTGTGGTTGCACTGTGTACTCTGCCCTTATTTGAATTATGCTGTGGATTGTAGGAGTTCCGTAAACATGAATGCTTGGGGGTCTTCGGTTTTGTTTTATTTCAGTGTAGTGTAGTGTATGGCCTTTTCTAATGAATATATGGCAGGACCTCACAAGATGGGGGGAAAAATGGACTGAACAATAGACCTCAATACTTGAAACATTATGTGGTCTGACATCAATGGGAGATGAGGGCATTCATTGCCTTCCAGAAGGGGACCCATGATGGCTTTGTATGGTTAGAGTAAAGCTCATTCTTGTCTTGTTGAGAATATGGGTTAATGGTACTGGGCTACCAGCATGCCCCAGGCTTAAAATCAAAGGTGTAAAACGTGAAAGGTAGAAAAAATGAAGTAGATATTGGACATAGTAATAGTCTTCATTTTTAAAATGCAAGTTGAAATTGAAGAACTTCTCACAACACTGAGTTCTCGAGGGAAAAGTAGTTTGATTGTCCAAGTGAGCTGTATGCTCTTTGACTGACTGTGGTCAGGAGACTAATCTGAGTTAAACTAACATCTGTGTGGGGAAGGATGTTTCTCTGATGTGATGAGTTTTAAAATGTTATTGCTGATAAAGAGCTAACTTTGAGAGTTATGGATTTGTTTTCCTTGTGATAAACATGTTTAAAAATTAGTTCACAGGAGATTGCTGACAGCAAGCTTAATTAATAGTAAACCATAGAAAGGTAATGGACCTGAGCCTTCAAATAGTGTTGTATATATTCCAGCATTAGTCCCCTGAAGAGGTGCTATGGTAATTAGTCATGAGACTGCTTATGTGCCTGCTGAAAGTCTCTGGTAATTCCTGGTCTTTGTGTGAGTTTGTCCTTGATGTTTTATACATGTTATATATTTTTTATGTTACATAAAGAGTTAATGTTTGAGGGTAGCTGTGGTAGAAAGGTTCTTGTTTGAACATGTGTTCAGTTATTTTATTGTAATCAGTTTTATTCTAATATTTCCCTGAAGGAAGTTTGACCACCCCTCTGCTCTTCTTGTTCCATTTGGGAGTTTTACCCCTTTTCACCGGAGATATTGTAGGTGGATGTCACTTTTTGTTTTTTGGGTGTTGTAGTAAGATGTAAATGTGGCAGTGAGAAGTGTTGGATTATGTATTTAAAATACTGAAGTGAAACAGTCCATGTTATGTAAAATGCCTTTATTCTTAAAAGGAAAATATATATCTCTTAAATATCCCTTTGATTGAACCTATAGAGTCTAATAAGTTTTTTATATTACCATTAGCATATGTAAAAAATGATAGTTTACACTGGTACACTTAATTTTGGTATTGTTTGGAAGAAGAGGCTAATAAAATGCACATCCCCTGAATGCTTGTTAGAGGTGAAAATTATTTATAATCAATAATGTCTGGTAGTGGTGTTTGCTAATTTCTTTTTTTTCCAGTATGCTGCTGTTGTGAGGGAAGTGAGAAGGTAATTTAGCAACGTAATTTTGTTCAAAGTTTCAGAAATCAGCATACAGACCGCTTGCTACAGTGGATGAGTGTTTCTTCATCCATTTTAATGTGTGTAACATGTACCGTTACTTTATGTTTTCTTCCTTCTTGATTTAAATATTGCCTCCTTTGTACTTTAAAGGCGATGTGTGAACTCTGATGGAAACTAAGGTTGTTATTTATACCAGCAGTTCTTGTGACTGGCTGGACAATGTAGAGCTGACACTTTTATAAGTATTTATCTGTGCCACACAGAGGGAAGTAAACAGCTGGTCAGACTGCTCAGGGGAAATAACGGGGGTCCTGGTAGCTGCTGAAAGATTTTTTCACTCTGTCTCTACTTTACAAAGAGCTTTTTTTATCTTTATTGAGTTCCCCCCTGTTCAGTCACCATTTAAATACAGTTATCTTCTAGAGGGGCTTCTAACTGCTGATTTTAAAACTAGTGTCGTTTCTCCACTAAAATGTATGTTTTTTAAGTTTCCTCAAATTAGAAATAAAGCATAGTATGCTCAATGGTGTTAGTTAAGAGTGCAAAATCAAACAGGAAATTGCCTTCTGTAAAGCAGAAGCTAAAACCAGGTGGGATTTTCTGTTTTGTTTCATCGTGTTTGGAGACTTTAGTTCTTCCTTGACTAAAACCTTTGATTACTACATTGCACTTCTTTGTAAACATTTGCGAGAAATTGGCTCTGCCCATATGAGAGTGGTTGCTTGAGTGATTTAAAATCTCCTAGTATTTTGCACATGGATGAATTCTTTAAGTAGTGTGCTAAGTGTTTTGTTTATTTTCTTGGGGGTGAACTGATAGATTACCAGTAAATACTTGATTTGGTAAATGACCTCCATCATGCATCTGGGAAATCTTTATCCTGATAGAACTACATATCCTTTCTAAAGTGAAAATAAATTATTTCTGAGCATTCAGTTGTTTCTTAGATATCTTGCTAACCAGAAAATGTTTCATTCTTATTCTTGCTATAATGTGAATTTTGTGTCATAAAAAGTGCCCATGACAATAATGCAGTGGAAGATAGTTCATTGTGACAAGTGCTATTAAGATGTATTTTCTTCAAATGTAATTATAAGACTGGAGTGGAAATCTGAGGAAACTATGTGGTCTTCAGATTGTTTCAGATAACGTAGAGCTTTGTACTTACATTTTGTGATACTAAAAAGGTGGGTAAAAGGCAGATTTGGTTGTCGAGCTCGGAATTTGTTTTCGAGGTGAACTTGTGGGGCTACAGAGGTGCACTTTATCTTGAAACTGAGTAGATTCCTGAACTCGAATGCTTCATTACGGCTTGCACAGTTAACAAAATTTTATGTTCACAGTTTTGTTTTGTATTAGCAGTTGTTCTTCTGTACCCCTCCAGCTACAGTCAGTGAGTGTGTGTTAGGCTTTAGAAGTGTTTTCTTTAACAGTTGCAAGATGGGAATTTAAGCTTTAGACCTCAAAATTGATTGCGTATTTAAAAAGATGTTTAAAGGGGCAGGAAAGAAAGAAAGAGGATGGTTGTAGATTGACTTCGAGTGTTTTTCTTCTATTGTTTATTAGGACTTGTTTTTTCTAACTGTGTTTGGTCAGATATCAAGAGTTAATTTCCATTCAAAAAGTAAAGGTAGGCATGTTTAAGAGTAGGAAAAAAGTTCCAGCTTTTTCCTCTTTTTAGAGGGATTATCTCAACTTCCTTTCTCTGCTTTGTATATATAAAAAAATGGAGCAAGTTGTTTCAGACAATATGGGATTTGAAATTGCAAATTAGTTTTAAATATTTCAAAATCTTTCAGCATATTTAAAACCGAACATAAAAGGGAAGTTCGCTCTGTAAGTATGAATTTAGGAGATGGGCAGCTGTGACCCACTTCTCTGGCAGCATCATGAGAGACCCACAGGAAATGCAGTAATTCCAGGATTGGCCTTGAAGAGCTGGAAGCGTGACTGCTTGGACTTGGTGTGGGACCTCCACATTTTGTCTCTTCTCTCCCATCCCTCACCCAAACAGTTTGCTTGACTGATCCCCCCAAAACATTGGCTAGTGACTGGTGAAAGGAGCGGGAATGAGCATTTGTGCTAGTGAGGAGCTGAGAGACTCTGGAAGAAGGGTGTGAGATGGGGAGGCAGGATGTGCTCTCCTGTAGGAGCAAGGCAGAAGAAAGGGCAGCTTAGGAGGCTCTGGGGTGAGGTGGGGGGAGAAGACAGTACGAGTGCTTGGAGATGAGAATTAATGCTGTAAGTGTGCATTCCCTGGGAAAGGAGAGAGGGGAGAATGAGGAGAAATTGTAAAAACATGATTTACTGACTCAAGGACTGAACTGACAATTTTTCAATTAAGTACAGTTTACACTCCATTCTGTCACTGAAAATTGAAGAGTGGGAGAAGTAGAGCAGTATGTCTGGGTTTTTCCAGACCTGTTATTAGTTCCCAGGGTAGCTACGCAAGCCCTCTTGCAGGATTTCTTAAGTCATGTTGATGAAAAAGCAGGCAGCGTTCAGAAGTCACCTTTGGAGGAGTGCAGCTCCTCAGCAGCACTGAGCAGTAATTAAACTTGATAAAATACCCAGCTGTAGTTTAACAGTACCTGTGTCTTCTGATGATCTCAGATTTTTGGTATCTCATGGAATTGCCAGGCTGAACAAATGCAGGAAGATTCTGGCAAGTGTCCGGATGGGCATTCCCAATGAAATGTCTAATAGTAGTAGGTTCATGGAAGTAGGCTCTCAATTCCAAGGTAGGAAATGCATGTTTTGGTAGTTCATAAATCCTGAGGGTGGTAGTTCTCAATTATGTTTTTGCTGTGCTCAGGGAGGGGGTGGAAAGAAAGCTGGCCACAGTAAACTCCCGGGGACGTTGTTTTCATCAGAGCAAAGGGAATAATAACCATTTTTGTGGTATTGGTGCATCCAACTATCAAGTTGATTTGGGCGCATGCAGGACTTGGTGTCTTACGGAGTTAGACATGGTCACTAAGGGAAGCCAACAGCTTTCTGAAACTTTCTCCTTACTTATTTGTTAAAGCTTAAAGATTGCCTGTCTCACAGGTTTTAGATCTTTAGCTTGTTTTAACTACCATTCTCAGTCTCACTGTTCTCTTGCAGCTGTAATCAGTCCTGGTTTTTCAGATTTTTTCAGACCCCTTGTCTAGATAGTGAAAACCAAGCCACCACATGGGTAGTGGCTTTGGGTTTTCCAGTTCTCTCAGCAGTCTATAATTTGAGCTAAGTATTCTCTTTTTTTAATTTTTTCCCCATTTGCTGCTTGCTTTTGCCAGTTTCTGGGGTTTTTTTACCTTCATTTCTTTATTTTTGCTTCTTAGTTTTCCTTGCTCCTGTTAATCGTTACTTTAATTATTATTTTCTAGCATTAAAATTCCTTATTCAAAACTCCAGTAATTAGAAAGATATCAGTAAGTCTTGATAAATTACTTGTAACAATTCCTTACACTGTGAAATCCCAGGGACAGAGGTTTCATCTTTCAGAGCTGTTCAGTGCTGTCCTGGGTTTGGCTGGGGTTAAACCATGATAAGTCACCAGCACATTTTTGGTGCTAGTGTGAAGCAAGTAAGTTCCTGTTGTGGGTTCTTTTCATAGGAAGAATTGTAAAATGCTGTACATAACCACTGCTGAAACGTTTTTTTATGGAAACTGTTCATAGTGTTGATGGAGATAGAAAAACATGTTAGTGCTTCTAATTTCTTGTGAAAAGAGCTGTAGTCATGAAGTTGAGACATCTAGGCTACCGAATTATATTGAGTAGTCTGTGGTGAAACATTATTTGCGACCTTCAAGATGCAAGTCATTGGCTGCTTTTTTGTGGACGGTAGCAATTCAGAACTGAATCATTCTGATGTAGGAGCTGGCGAGGTTGCAGTGGCTGAGCTTTGGCTTGAGGCTAACAATGCTTTTCTAATAGAAGCATACAAGAAGGATGCTGTCCTCTCAAGAGACCAGTGTTGTTAGTCTGTCTTAAATGTTGGAGCCTGGCTCTTCCAAAAGGGCCATTTTTTGGAGTTCTCAGTGATACTCTGGTATATGAATTCTTGTAAATGGAAGACAGAGATACTAAAATACTGAAGGAGGTCCATAGTGCTATTGCTTAGAAAACAATTCAGAGTAGCCAGTGCACAGTGTGTGATGTGGAATATATGCTTGTCACAGGTTGTGGTGCACTAGCAGATGTGGTGATGATGATGGGGTAATACCAGCATCCACTCCTTGTGTAGCTAACAAATGAGGTTATCTCTGGGGACACTTGTTGTCAGCTGTCGTGCAAGAAAGTCTGATCTCCACAGGGTACCCTTTCTAGGCTTCAAAAACTGGTGATAGTGAGAATTGATGGCCCTATAAGCTGATGGAAGCACTTGGGGTGAGCACTGAAGGATATTTTTCTTGACAGTGTATGGTTACTGGGCAGTACAGAATAACATACTACAACTGGAAGGCCCTTCTTACCCAAACTGGTGTCAGAGGAAGTTAAGGGCAGCCTATTTTATATATATAACGCCACCTTCTTCTTCCTCACAGCTTCCAAAACCTCTCATTTCACGGTTCATGGGTTGAGCTGCTCAGCAGTTTGCTTGTTCACAGCATTAATATGTTTGTTCTAGAGAGCTGCTCTTTGTGTTTTAGAAAATCATAATTTTTTCTCCCAGTTGTCTGATGAAGGCATTGTATTTTAAATAGGCTGTATCACCCTGATTAAGATTTCCAGACATGCAGCTGACCTACAGCTGGAGACAGGAAGAAAGTGAGAATGTAAAACCATTAAGTATTTCAGCTGGAGAGTTGAGGGGTTGGTTTTTTGCAGACTTTTTATGTAGTTGACAATTCAATATGTATTGGATGATAAACCAAAAAACTCTTCTTCCCCACCTCTAAACCCTTAAAGCCAATGTTCTTTAAATGTACTTCTAAATTAGTTTTCCTAAAAATCTCCTTTCGCTTTGGCTTTTTATTCTACCTGCACATAATTGCTGATTCACGAACATGTTTATTATTCATGTACTTACCTTCCAGCATGTGAGTAATCCCCATTTATATGTATCAGGTTGGGCATGTACAAATGTTGGCAGAACCCAGGCCTTGCATACTAAGCTCTCTGGGTTGAATAATGTCATCAGTAAAGTACCTCTTGTACCTCAGAAAATGAGGCTGATGGTTGTTTGCTGCTCAGTAGTGCTCAAAATGGAGTTTGTGTGGGAAGAGATAGCTGTGGTGTAGGAAGAAAGGTATTTTCCTTGAGGATGGATGTAAAATGTAGTGGGAATTGTGACCTCATTTTTGGTGTAAATGACCTGTGTTCTTTTGATGGTGTACTAGAATCCCTTTTCAATTATATTCTCTTTTTCTGAGACCGACCAGCTGACAAGTGTAAGTATGGTTTTCTGTAGAAGAATCAGAACTTTTGGCTTGGGGAAATGAAGCTGGTGTAGGAAATGTCCTTATCAAAATTACCAAGCACTGCTGCTTAAATTGTTACATAGATATTCATAATAATAAGCATAAAACTACTCTTCTTTATTGTGTCTGTTTCTTGGTTGTATCTGGTTTTCTTGTGGATAGCTTTCTTCTGTTGCATGCTTTGGTGGAAAAATCACTGTAGGGGAATTTTGATAGTTGGGTAACCATGTGATCTAGCTCTTTTTGGAGCACTTATATAATCTGAGTTTGCCTTCCACAGTTATGATCCTCTTGCAGAAAGAGGGGTTGATTGAGTTGTTGGGAGTTCTTCAACTGGAAGTTGACAGAAGATTGACAGATGTTGTTTTAATGACTTCTTTCAGGAAGTCTTGTTACTCAGTTTTAAAGTTCTCTTAAACACTTAATGCATAATCTCATGAACACTTGCAGTGATTTTTAAGAAGGTCTGATTCGCATTTAGGTCATGATGATGTGTTTTTCAGGTGGTGAGCAAGTGTATGTGTTTAATGGTGGTGAAATCAGGTTAACTAAAGGTTTTATTTGACGCTAAATGCATCAGCACAACAAAAATACTCAGTTACTAACTTCACTTCTCAATATTTAAAATAATTGTGAATTTCCAGTCTGGTTTTTCCTTTCTGGACGCTTTTGAGAGAGAATGATATTATTTGAGAGCTTGCTTAAGCTTTAATTGAATGTGGGACGTGTTTTTGCTCTTTCAATTTAAAGGCCATTTGACTTAAGTAGGTGTGGTTAAAAATAATATAAAATGCTGAGGTCTTAAAGAAAAACAAAATAAACGAAAAACTCCCCAACAAACAGAAAGTCTTAACAGTAGGCTTTCGTTTTTAATTGATGAACTGGTTTGTTATTGTCATCAGTTGTTCCATCATGTACTTCTGATGTAGGGCTAGACTCTGAACAAACGCTCTAGGTGTACCTGAATTTTAGTAATAATGGAACCACAAAAAGCGGTACGAAACCCTCTCAAGATAACAAAAGAGGAAATCTCAAGAGGGAATTCACTTTCAATTATATTATTTTCACCTTGAGGTATTGGTATTTTTTCCCCTCTGTTAATGAAGGGTGTATTAAAAATCTAACTTGTTCAACTCCTTTTCTGCTTTCTGTGGCAATGAACCTTGGGATGTTCAGGCTGCCTATTTTCCCCACTCTGTTTAGATATGCTGCCACAGCTTTCCTTTGCTGCTCTGACAGTGCACAGGCAGTCCTTGCTTCTTTTGCTGGAGAAATTTAAGGTTTTGAGGCTTCTAGTTACCTTTAGGGCATATTAGGAAAGGACACTTTCTGTAAGATGCATTGACTACATTTGATTAAGGGTCTGATTAGTTTGCCTTAATGTGTTAACCCTGCCTCCCTCCCTATTGAGTAACCTAAGGCCAACTTAGGTATAGACTGCAGACATGAACTTTCAGAGATATATAGTGAGATGTTTTTCTAAATTGCTGGACTTGAAAATGTGTAGGCCAGCACTTGAAGGTATGCTATATTTCAGATATATACATTTGTTATCCTGGTTCATGAGCCTTTCCTATTTTCCTGGCGCCTTTGAGGTAATCCGCAGTATTTTGAGGGCTGCATTGCTACAAGTGTCAGAGCAGTGTTTTGGCTGAGCAGAACGTTCCTTGATAACACTGAGAAGTAGTTTCAGATCCTAAGGTCAGAGATACTTTCTGCCTCGGGATTTTAGGACTTGGTAGGACATCAGGAGCATTGTTATTAATACGAAAATCAGTAAAAACATACAAGAAAAACTTGTCTGTCAAGGCTGGTGGCAGTCCGGTTCTGTACAACACTGGCTGAAAGCTGTGTGTGGTGTGTGCTGGTCTGGAAGAAAACACAATGTGTAAATGCTGAACTGTTTTTCTGTCGCTGGCTGAGTTGATCTTCAGTGATATGCTGTGCATACATGACTTGCATAAAATTTCATTTGTGTGGGGGTATCTCATTATATTGTCTAGGATGTCAAATCTCAATTTAATTTTAAAGCCAACTGTAGCAGATTTCTTAAGTGCTACAAAATGCCAGGTTGTTAGTATGGTTTTGATACTGAGCTTTTCTTTAGGGGCCTGTGATTTCCTCCATACCAGTGATAAGCAGAAGGTAAAGGCAGACTGGTGGAACTGGAAGGATTGCAGTGTAGCGATTGCCTGGCTACAGTGATCAGCACTGTGTTGCACTGTGCTCTCTTGTCAGGAATTTCACGGTGCTACGCTGCGCATTACATAGCATCTCTGGAAAGTTCTTTTTCTTCTTCTGCAACTATGCGTTGCAGCAATACAGCGTGGAGTTTATTGGTTTTGCCCTGTATCTGTTTAGCTTTCTCACAGGCACATGAGAAAGATCCTGTCTCTGAGGGTTGTAGCTGATGGAGGAAATCCACATAAAAAGTTCCGTGAATTCGTCTCATCACATGCATTGGATGTGTACATTTGTGCGTGGAAATTTTTATTACATGCTTCTTTTGTAGTGAGAAATACTTTAAAAAATATTTATTGAGGCTAGGTTAGACTTTTAAAGACTAGTTTTCTCTTACCAAAATATTTTGGCTTGTTCCTACAGTGCACCCCAAAATTAAGGCTTTGCTGAAGTTGCACACATTTTTGTTACCATGTAAGATGCACAGCAATAGCTAAAACCATTTTATTGCACAGTGTGGTGAAATAATAGCTTTTGAGAGATAATAAACGTTCAAAATAATTCCCTGGTCTTGCAACGAGAGGAGGTGAATTTGGATCACTGAGGCTGTAGGATTTCTGACCTTATGGATTAGATCATAAGGCCTTGGCCTTTGATTTAATTCTAAGTAGTGTCTAATGTAGATAGTATCTGCATTTTATGTGATCGGTTTCAGAAAATAACCAAGAGTGTGTTCCTTTTCTTAATTTCAGCAGAACATTGTTAGCTTATGGGGTGGAGTCTCATTTGGCTGGCTAATCTCTGTTCTCCATTTTCTGCTGTCCTCATGTGTTTTTCAGTTCACATGTGGTGTATTGTGAAGACAGGCTTCTCAGCTTTCCCACTGAGTACTCAATGTCTGTTTATGATGATTGTGATAAGGGACATGTTATCTCTATGCTACCTGTATGTTTTGTAGAAGATAAACGTATTAGAAAGAGCTTAATAGGACAAATAACTGTATTACCTTAAGAGAGATCCTTATGTTAAGCACAGCTTTTTTAGTGAGACTCAAAAGTTACAATTTGCTGTAAATTACATAAATTTTGATTTGAAGAAATTACATAAAACACAAATTTCTGATGTTCATGTTATAAACTTTGGTTAACGAAGTTGGTCTGAACATTCATAAAAAAGGTAATAAATGGTGTGGCGTTGGAAGAGGAAACAAATTATCTGTGTCTGATGATTGGATTACAGGGTACACCAGTGGCTAGGTATTTCCTGAAAGGTTTTTTGAAAGTCCTTGAAGAAATAAAATTTTTCTTGAGTTCTCTTATTAGGCTGGACAGAAGTGAGTTATGGAAGTTAGTCTTTCTGCTCCTACAGTTTTTTGGTGTTATGTGGATGTTTTAATAAGTGCATCTTAAATATGTATATCTGCAGCATTCTGAATGTAAAATTTGGGTTTGCCAAAGTGTTTATTCCTATCACAGATCCTTCTGAACTTAGAGGGTTTTTTTCCTTCTTTTTTAAAACACTTCAAAGAAAATGCTTTGTGGCACTTTTTTGTCATAATTTTATATCAGCCTCGAGAAATGTACAGACTTCTTTCTAAATAGGAATTACCCGAAGACTAGTTTTCATTAAGCATAGACTAATTATCATAATTAAAACAATGAAATGTATCTAATTCTCCGTGTAATTTTTTTTTCAAATCAAGATTAGGATTTAAATAAAGTAATGTGGAGTCTTAGAAAGTTTCGTTCTGTACACACTACAAGATAGAGTGTGTCTGCATTTTTGTCTGGAAGTGGCATCATGGGGAAAAGATGCCATTCTGAGTCTTCCAAACAGGTCTAGGTCTGTGTTCATCAAGAACTTCATTAAGAGTGAACCTGCTAATGCTTAAGCTAAAAATGCTTATTTCATCTTAGTATAAAAACCAATTTCAGCTTCAAGTAATGCTCTTTAAAAATGGCACTTCAGAGAGAAGCTTTCTTTGCTAGCTGCCTTCTGATGATTTTTTTTTCAGCCATTTTGTGGATGTCTAAGCTAAACATCCAGTATTACTGATGGTAATTGCTCTGCATTAGTTTCCTAGTGCAAAAGTAGGGAATAAACATCATGGAGGTAAGTGTGGGAATGTTGTTAATGGAATGATCATCTCTAAAGGAGTTGGGGACTTCTGCCATGGAAAAGAGGGAAAGGATGTGTATTCAGAGCAGGATGTGAATAATGCATTGTTAATGAAGTATGAAGCAACTGATTGCAAGGACTGCTTTCGTGATGAAAATCAGGTGGAGTTTTCTAAGAGGAAAAAAATATATATAATGGGCAATTATATGTGCTTGCTTAAGCCCTGAGTTTGTTGGCAGACCTAAGTGACCTTTGATAGGCCCAGGTTGGGGTGGGATTTAAGTGTTTTCAACTTGCCTTGCAAATTGGGTGTTTGGTGAGCTCGGGTCAGAGGAGAGCACACCAGCCAGCCTGGGCTCGGGGTCTCTCAGCTTTGTGGCGTGGGTGGAGTGATGATCTTTTTAGAGATTTGGGGCTGAGATGTGGAGAGGGTGGCGGAGAGAAGTGAGAGCCAACTTGTTGAACTTCCTCTGCCATGGCGACTGTGAGCTTTTCCTGGTTGCTTTGATACAAAGTCAGTGAAGATAGCTGAGATTGTGCGAACTCTAACTTTTAGTGAGGACAAAGAATTCCCTACCACACGTAATAAATGTTTAAAAAAGCTTTTTACTTACTGGTACTGTTGTAGTGGCCACTCTAGTTAAGTTTTTGGCATATCATTTTGAACATAAAGGTCAGGGTGTTTGTTGTCCAGGTCTTCGGCATGGTCAGATATGCAGTGATCCATAATTAAAAATGTGCATGAATACCCTTAACTCTTGTGTTCTTAAATTTGTCACTTCATGACCCTAGAGTTAAGAGTTTGGATCTGAACATTTTACCACTACATCCGTCTGTTTTGTGATTCCATTTTCAACTCCTGTATAAAACTCCTAAAGAAGGCGTTTTGCAGTGCATGGGCACTGTAGCTGATTTCCCCAGCTTGGGTGGGATAACTATGGTAAAATGGTTAATGCAAATTTCATCTTTGCTGCTGCTTTCAGATAAGCAAATGGTTCATATATGATGGTGGGATGTGAATTGACTGCATTCTATGAAGATAAAATATTCTTTTTTTGCTGTGCTTAAACGATATTTGCAGATCTTAAATGGAAACTTAATAACATTTAAAATGTGCAATGTTAGTACTGTTTTCAGACACTAAGCAGAAACTGTTCGTAGGTTTGTGATTAGTGGAAAATGCCAAACTACATGTCTTATGCCTTGCTGTTAGATATTCCTATTCAATACTCCTGCTGTAAGAAATTACAGAAGTATAGTTGAGTTCTAGTTGCTATACCATGTTTAGATGTAGGATTACAAAATTCACGTGAAAAGTTGGTTCTTGGATGGATCATGATATTATTGTCTCTTATCTCAAAATTGACAAAAATTGTGAATTTCCATGAATGCATATTTTTTAGTGACATTAATGAGTTGAAGACTTGTGGAGAGGGTTTCCATCTTTTGGAGGAAACTAAGATGCATATGCAAAAACCATGGCAGAACAGAACATGTATTACAAAAACAGAAATAATGTGCCAAGGTACAACTTCTTTTGTTGTTTTTTTTTTAGAATTTAGGTTCAAAATTATGTTTTTTCAACAATTAATCTCTCTTTACAGGTTCAAAATGGTGGTAAAATAGTTTTACTGTTGGAGAGGTTAGAAGCAGAGAAGGGAGAAGTTAATACTGAAGGACAGAAATGAAGCTGAGAATGCAATACCTACTCCAGTGCTCTGTGAGACAGTGCAGCCTGCAGAAACGAGAATGCAGGTTGTTTTTTTTTCCAAAATTAGTGCCTTAAAGTATAGGATGTAAGCTCAAGCTAATATAAAAGTGCTGTGACTATATCACAGTAGCTGTGTCTTCCTGGTATATTTTGATATAAATAGCCTACCGCCCTATACGAAGTAGAAATACAGGAAAGCTTGCAACCTCTGCCAGTGGCTTACTGCTGATGGACTTTGTAATTACATCTGTCTATCTCCATCTGTACCCTACTCGGCTTGAGGCTGGATTTAAGGTTAATTGTATGATGGAGGATCCTGGATTACAGCTGTATCTTAATTAGAATTCACAATCCTCTTTACATAAAAATATCTGAAAACTCTTTTAGAAAACAACACTGATTATAGGGCAAATGAAAAGATTCTGATATTTCTTTTTTCATAATTTGTGAATAACTTATGTATATATAAATATATTCCCATGCCATCTGGTTTATTTCTCTCTTCATCTTACTCTTGGCTTCTGTCATCTTGCTTATTGCTCTTTGGCTTTTTAATTAGGAGGAAAAAGCAGTAGAAATTACTTTTGTGATCACAGTAACATTTCAAAGGTTATTGAATGCTATGAAAAATAGCGCTGTTCTGTGTTTTGAGATATACTGCTGTTGAACATAGCTCTGACATGAACATACTAAATCCCTTTGAGTTGGGTGTATAATATTCTAATTAGTGTAATTAATCAAATTTAATTCTGTAAAATAGAATGTTTTTCAGAAATATATGGTTCAGTTCTTGAACTACCATACAGAGATTGAACTACCCGTGGTAAGGTTGTTACATTTAATTCCTATGTTCTAATGGTGTCTGACTGAAATAGATCTGTTCCTAAAAGTTGTGGTCTGGAAGTATTTAATTAAATGTGCAGGAATTAACAATTACGATGTTCTGGGAGGCCTCAGGATGCATTTTGGTGAAAACAGAGAAAATTCTGTTTCAATGAGTTTTGTAAGAAAAGAAAAAGGAGGAAAATACACACTCATGTTTCATTTTGATTAATTTCATGTCAGGTGCTACAGTGTAACTTTGGTGGTGTTGTTGTTGTTGTTGTTGTTTGCTTTTTTTCTTTTTCACTCGTAAAGACGGTGGTTTTGTCCCAAGAGATTTTTCTTCAGATTAAGTGAATTTCAATAAGATAACCTCTTAGGTCTTAAAAAAAGAGGGGGAAGAGAAAAAAAGGGGGAAGTCCTAAAGACCTTCCTCAAGCAGCATCAGTTGAAAGATTCAGTTCAGTTTAACGAGGTGCATAAGCATATGCTCCTCTTTAGCAAGAGAACTAGCAAGAGAACACTTTTTCTCTTGGGTTGTATTCAGACATTGCTGCTTACATGAGTTGAGATGATTAAGTATGACCCTAATGTTGTTAAACCAGTGCCTGAGTTCCTGATGCGATAATTTGCAAACAAAATTTGCTTTCTCATAGTGTCAGTTGCATTCCAGTTTGGCAGCATTTGGAAGGTAAATGCTCTGGCTTGGTGCTTCCTTGCTGCTGTTGAATATCTTACAGGGGAATCCTCTTAAATGTGAACAGAGATGCTGGACTGAAGCAAAAGCATGAAGTTATTTTTCAAACCTCAGGATTTCTGTTTTTATTTGAGACTTTTATTAAGCACCTGAATAATGGGATAGTAATTTTTAAGATCCTTTAAAAATTGGGAAAATGAAGGTGCTTTTTACCCCAGACATAATGTATTTTGAAAGTACAAAAATATGCAGATTTGTATACCAATTGTGGTCACTGTGAATCCCCAAGTACAGGATAGCATGAAGGTCTGCCACAAGGCTGTGTAACTGTTCAGAGTACCTGACTCAAACTAATATCTGGTTAACAAGTGATCTTTAGCCTTCCTGCTGGAGCCATGCTAAGAGTGAAGAAGAAAGGAATAGGTTCTGATATTTTTATTACTGCATCATCTAACTTTTTTGTCTTTATTTGATTAGATAGCTGGTATGGTATAGAGGTGTTGTGATCTTGGCCCAATTTTTTCTTGCTTCAGGTCTGTCTTTATTAGTTTGGCATGCACATTTGGAACTGGTGGATAAATGAGGAGAGTTGTGTCTTGGGGAGCAGCGGAACTTAGAGAGGAAATAGTCCTGTGAGAGCACCTTGGGATTGAGGTGGTGAGAAGGGCGGTGCTGTGTGGTGGGATAGGTGATGTTGATGCTGGTGGTGTCTCCAGCAGAGGACAAAGTACAGCCGGGCTTCTTTGTAGGGAGGTAACTCTTGGAATTATGTTTACACCATATGTACAGAACTGACAAGCCTTACTTTGTGCTGGTGTGTTGTACCTTGTTGCTGAAGCTTGAGTGTCTGGCAATAGGGCATGTTTGTTGTCCTTGCTAATTACTCTACAGCTGTTCCCTCCTTTCCTCATCACTGTCTTGGTTAACTTTGTTACATGGTTCTTTAAGAGAAGGTAACACAGTATCTATCCTTTGCAAACTAAAATTGTTGTGTTTGAGCTACTTAGCTCATCTCAGGAACTGCACTTTAATTTTGCAGTAAACTTTATACAGGAAAGAAAATAAAGCCGTGTTGCAGTCACTTCCCTAGATCTGGGGTCAGCCCGAAGGCTGGTTGCGCAAATCCAATAATACTGCTTTATGAAGGGGTTGTACTGCAGTGCTCAAATTCATCCGTGAGTGACCTCTTGGAACTCTGTAACTCTACACCCACACATCCTAATTGTCTGCTTAGGTCACAGCCAGCCTTTGATGTGCCACAGACCACGGTAGGGTACTGGGCCAACTGGTTCAGCTGCTGCCTGCTGCTGCCTTGGAACAACAGCCCTTTGTTGTGCCACGGCTGTGGCGCTGCTCAAGGACCGCCAGAGCCGCCGGCTGCCTTGCTCGGCACTGGAGCCGGCACTCTGCCTTACCTTTCCACCAGTAGCACAAAGTCCAGGGAATATTTGCAGGGTGTTCTGTTTGGGTTTGGCTGGGGAGGTATCTGCTCTGTGCACAGTTTGTAGTGCCTGAAATATGGCAGTAGTTTCTGGGTGAGTTAGCAGACTTGACTTTTCAGAGTGTCATATTGCAGGAAATCTGCTTATGTTTTAGTTTATACCAGTGGTGTTTCTTGTAAAGGCTTGCTAGAAAGTGGTTTCCTTTTGTTTGATTAGTCAGTCAGTTAGTTAATTGGGGTGGGTTTTTTGTTGTTTGTTTGTATTTTTCTTTGGGGGTTTTGCGGGGGTTTTTTTGTTCGTGATTTTTCTTTTTTACTGCTTCTCTTCAGCCTCTCTTGGACAAAGGCCTCTACTCATTTGTAGTTAAAACTAATACTGGAATGTCTTCTCCAGACCTGTGTTGATAAATGTTCTATTATTGAGAATAAAACTTTAAACAGAAAAATGTTGATAAATGCACACTGTCTTATGATTCCAAGTATTTGGAAAACCAAAAATCTGGGTGATTATAGAGATGTTGCTTTAGAATAATATTGCAATGCCAGGAAGCACATGAAGTGTTTTGAACCTGTATCTAAACTGATTGGCATGCAAGACATGGATTTTGGTTTAATTTATTCAGACACTGCTCTTAGGATTGTCAGTGCTAATTTTATAACTTCTTGCCACTTTAATATAAGTTCATTCTGCAGCTTGACCAGCAGTGTTCCAGGTTGCAAGCTTTACTAATACTTGGTTGTTGAGCATATGGAGCTATAATTTCTTTAGCCCCCCCATACCACAGCTTTAGCTTATATTTTTAAATCACAGGGTCTGAGCTCAATTGTTTGATCATAGTCGTAGAATATATGTTGGTACATATACAGTGCTTGGCAAAAGTAATATGGTTGCTTGTAATAACACTTCCTGTGTGCTTTTTTTGATAGTTTCTTATTCTGACTTTTTGTTTTCAAGCTTGCATTAACTTAAGCTTAAGGCTTATTTCATTTCGTGAGTATTTGTTTGCTGATCTCATTCACCCCAAAAGCAATGCTGAAGTGGGCAACAAATACAATTATAGCTATAACATAGAAATAAGGAAAATGAAGTGTTATGCAGGCAGCACCTGAAACCAGGTGATAATGACTATGGTTATTAAGCAAACTTGTCTGTCTTTAATCAGAGACCTGTTTTTGGAACACTTACTTGATGAGGAAGACAATAACAACGTGATAATGACAAAGCTTAGCCGGGTTGGGAGGATTTGGGAGCAGCATATATGAGATACTGTCTGTACAATCAACCTGCAATCTTTGGAGTTGAGAAGGAAGATGAGTTGGAAGAGAGCAGAAGCAGAAATGCATTACTGTAAAGCTTCACTGAAAGGTATTGGAAAGTTGAGTGGTTGCGTTGGTGTTCAGTATCTTTACGGGCTCTGTCAGTATTACTTTGGCTTGGTTTTGGAAAGGAAATGGTTAAAGGTTGTGAAAAATTTGAAGTAATGTTTCTTCCTTCCTTTTGTAATTCCTTTATGTTACTCTTCTCCTTTTCTGAGGGATTCCATTTTTCATAGCATTGATCTGTGGTTAGATGAACAGTGGATACATTTATTTCAGCCATTCTTTGCAGTAAGTTGGCTGTAAAATACAGCAAAATGCTGTTTACTAGCAGAAATGAATTTAAATAAATTGCCAAAATTCCTTTAAAGAAGGAAAAACATTTTTGACTGGAAAATCAAAGTTGAATGTTCAATCCAGCCAGTACTTTGTAAGGTTCATGATAAGAATTGTGAAGCATGAAGAAGTGAAACAATCTGTGGCCAAAATCAGAGCTTTCTAGTGGTTTGATTGTGGTAGTGTCATAACCTACTTCCCTCTTTCAGTGTTCAGCAGCATGGGAAGCTCTTCAGAAGAAGTCCCAACAAGCTGAGCTTCCTGTGTTTGTGTGGAGACTGATTAAAAGCAAAATGTGGGGGAAGAGGATTCTTTTTTTCCTTCCAAGACAAGTATTTGTGTCTTTGTTGTGTCCATCCCACCCTCAACCCAGGATATATGTTCTATAGCCGTATATGTGCTGTTAAGTAATTTCTTCTTGAACCACATTACCTTTCCAGTTTTGTATAGAACCTGTAGCAGCTGGATAGCCGTTCAGATCATACGTGGGTTCCTAGGAAGTCAGGTTTTCCAGAGACAAACTGCTAAGTGATTTCTAGTAGCAGGTTGCCAATAGCTAAAATGGCATGTCAGAAAATTCCAAGCATGTCACTGGTCTGCATATGTGTCATATAGAATTTGATAGAAAGGAAAGGTCCTTCTAAGTGTGATGTTGAAGTCCTGAGTGTGCAAGTGTGATGTATCAATTTATACCTTCCTCCATTGATAATCATGTATAGAGGATATAGTCTTACTAGCAGGTGAGGCTGAAAAATGAAAGCGTTGTAAACCTGGCTTTGACATCAGGGCTTTCTACAAGTGACTTGTATATAAACAGAGGTCTTGTGAGTCACTATCCTCAGACATGGTCTTTTCATTTCTATATCATCATTCCCACACCTTTGATTATTTTATTCTTTGTTTTAAAGTCTTGTGGAACTTTTCCTGGAAATCCTATGGGAGAGTTTGTATTGGCAGTGTGTGTAAGGAAGTCTCGAGCTTGCAGCTGCAGAATCAGGTGGAAGCTGCTGCATTTTGGACATTCTACAGCCTATACTTTGGATGAAGTGAGGGGCATAACTTTTGCTGTGAAGTTAATTTATTGGCACAATGTCAGTTTTGAACAGTGTGTGTCAAATGGGGCATGGCTGAAAGCAGCAATTCTGAAGCTTGCCAGGCTCTTCTAGAAGACCTGGTGTATTGAAGGCATAAGTGGGGCTGCAGTTCAGAGCTGCTGTTTTTTTAATGAAACTGTCATTCAAAATTGAACTTATTTTTAAAAAAATACTTTTAATGAGAAAAGTGAGATGTGTAGTTGATGTTGAAACATTTTCCAGAGTTTTTTCTGCCTATATATACACACACACAGGTTCCTAGACATATCTGTAATGTACACTACTGTGAGACATTCAGATGGAGGAGATTATGCTTTTAGTGGATATATGAAGCCAAAATAATACCCTTTCTCAGGTCTTTAACTGGTGCAATAATTACTGTAGTGTTTCAGTAGTGAGAACAGATTTCAAAATGAGCAAATTGCAATAAATTAACAGGGTTCAAAGTTTTGGAAACATGAGTAGCATTTCATCTTGCATATTAGCTTCTTATTCCACACCAAAAAAAGTCACTAAGGATGAAAATAAGTATTAGATGGTGTGCTGCAGTTGTCTTCTGCTGGTGCTGTGCTGAGGCTCAGCTTCTGAGGAGCCTATGCCTCCTTCAAGTTATAAAGAGATCTTCTGTCTTTTTTGAGGAAAAATAAACAGAATGGGGATCTCTGTCACCTTGGTGTGAAGACTAAGGTTTGAAGAGTCAGCAGCTTTTTCAGTCTGCAGGGAAATGCAGGGGCAGGGATAATGTGCCTTTACTGTTTGCTTCACTGACATAGAACTTAATTTATGTGAGACACACAACTTATGTGGGAAGTAAATTTTGCTTTTGCTGCGTTTCACATTACAGTATTTGTTGTCTGAGCAGACACAGGAATTTCGATACAAATGAACATTGGCTCCAGTTGTAGATCAGGTTTCTCCAGGTTCTCAATTTCGTCCCTTTGTCCAGCAATTTAAAAGCATTCTTAACTATCCTTCTCCGAAAATTTTTGCAACATTCCTCTGTAGTATTTCTATTCAGACAATAAGCAGAATTGTATTGGCCTGCCTTTTTAACAACCACAATACTGCCATACTGGAGCTTCTGTCTTGGTAACAAGAGTGCGTTTTTTCATTCCAGTTTTCTTTGTGTTTACAAGCCATGCTGACGGATTTTCTGCTGTTCATAACTAAACACAGAGGCAACAGGACTTTTTTGAAACAAAATCTGTGGTTTGTGCTTTAGGGCTTCTGGGTCATGAATCTTATTCCCCTTAAAACACACTATTAAAGCTTTAATGTTGCTTGGCTAGACCCATGGAGAGCATATCCATGCTACATTGCAACTGTAGGCTGTTCTATCCAGGATACTTTTTTTTGCTTTGAGTTTGCTGGAAGTTTTTTAGTAGAAGAATGTCGACGTGCTAACATTAATTTTTGGTTTTCAAATCGGTGTTTTATTGTCTACATGTTAATATAATTTAGCTTAGTACCAAACTACATGGAAAAGGTGTCAACCACTTCAAGATTTATCATGCCTTACATGACTGTGATTTGGTTGCTGGATTTTTTTACAATATAACTGCTTCTTATTGTGGATCTGGGAAGTTGGGAGCTGTGTTTCAGGCTGAGTTGTCACAATGAGATCAGTGGTCACAGTGGCAGGAGAGCTCTTGTGCCACAACACAGTTTAGAGTGCAGTCGAGAAAACTTCACTACTTATCCCTCCTGCTCTTGTTCTTTGCATTATTTTCACTTCATGCTGTCTGTGCTTAGACCTTCTATTCACAGGGACACAGGAGTTTCCTTCAAGTGCCCTGGAAGTTTGGCACAGGGAGCAAAACACTGAAGAATGTGTTAACATTGGTATTACCCCTCGATAGGTGAACATTTCCATTCACACCACAGCATTTTCTCCAGACCTATTCCTGCTGTTAATTAGCCTGTAGTGTTGCAAATATCCTATTCCCCATTCTTTTTTATCCTCTTTTTCTCTGCCTGTGTCACTCGCTAAAATGCAGTGGTTTATGGATAGCTTTACCACTGAAGAACAGATTGAGCTACTACAAGTGGTTCTGTTTCTCAGAAAGCTTTCTGCTTCCCATTTATTTTGGGAAAAATACCCAGTAATTTAACAGCTGTTAAGGTTGATTTCTGTTCTTTTCGTGTCGAATATTGCTGGCTAAAACTTCTGGCTGTCGAAACCCATCTGTTTTCGTCTTTATTTTCATTGTTTGTGGGAAGAACAATACATGTATAGTCTATGGACATAGTGTGTTTTAACAAATTTTAATCTGAAATTTTAAAACCAGTAATAATGCTTTCAGTCATCAGTAGATCTGTATTCATGCTCTTATAAATGTAGGCTACAGCACTTGGCACAAGATATTGTTGATCTTGACCTCAGGTATAGAGGTTGGAATATTTTTTTTAGCAGTTCATAGTTTCAGGAAGGTAAGCCTAAGCATAATCTTGCTTCTGTGTATCAACAGTGAAACTCTTAATTATTTTATAAATTTAGTTTTAAAGAAATTAATCAAGCCACCTCATTGTTCTGTGCCAAGGCTTGCAACAGAAAACTGTTGTCATTTGTTCCAAGTGACATCTGTTTAACTCATAACACAGAAAATCCACCTTGGTAAATTGAATTAAAATATGCAATCCACCTGTCTTTGTGCTGCCTCTTGCTGCCAGTTAAGACTTCAGTTTTTCCACTTAATGAATATACATCCTTCAGATAAAGTATTCTATTAAAAAAAAACAAACAACCAAAACCAAACCAAAAGTATGCAAATGTTTTCCTTACCTAATTTCTTGAAAAGTAGAAGATATAGGCATGATTTCTGGTTTTGAAAATAGAATACTAGATTTCTGGGCAGGAAGTAGGAATATTGATGAGGTGATGGATATTTTGAAAGATTATCGTATGTGCGTTTGGAGCCATGGCCGTTGCAGAGTGTTTCTGGTCCTATAAAAGTTGGTATGTTTGCTTTCAGAATACAGCTTTTCTTTCTCTTCTCCAAAAATATTAATCATAAGAGCTCCCCCCACCACCACAGTAATTAAAATTCTTACCGTTTTCTTGCTAAGACAAACAAAAAATTAAAAGTCAGGAAATTATAGAGGTTGGCTTCAGTAAGAAGATAAACAGTGTCTCAGAAAGCTGTGAAAGATGATGATGAAGAGCTAGGACTAGATCTGTTTCTGCAGTGAGATGTAAGGAGGAGACAGGATACACCTTCACTTCAGAGGGATGAGAATAGTACAGGGGTCAGCAGGTTCCTTAGGGCTCTGATTTCTGTGGTGGGGGGAATGTGGAGTGTGGTTGTTGCTTTCCATTGTCCTAATGGACCAAGAATTACTTTGCTGGGGCCAGTGTGGATTTCCTTATCCTGTTTCTACTGGTTCTAGTAGATTGTTTTTTCCCCTATCCATTAGAAAGGGAATGCTTTGAAAGATCCACTGTAGTTTTGAAAATACAAAGTAAATTCCAGTGCCTCACTAGATGTGCCAGTAAAACATAATGGCCTGGTCGGTTGTTTTGTGTATAGTCTTTCAGTTTGAATGTTTATCTTCACAATTTTTTTGAATCATTTTGAGCCTTATGTTCTCTTTAGCTGTCCATTATCACTGCTACTTATTTGCTGGATATTGCTTGTATTTGTATCTGCTCTCAATTTGTGTAGGTGATAAATGTGCAGTTGTGTTTCTGTGTGTGACAAAGCATCCCAAGTCCCAGTCTGCCAGCACTTTGTTTCTGATGAATTCTGGCCAGAGGGCACTACTTGCCATGCAGGCATGAATCAGTGAGTGATCATTTAATCTGTGCAAATGCTTGTCCTTTTTGCTGGAGCTGAGAAACCGGGGAGGTGGCATTTTAAGAACACTTTAGTTGTGACTAGAATCATCCTGCCTTGAAAACCAGATGATGCTGATATACTGTGCCCAAATGTCAAGTGATTAATAGTAGGGGTTAGTATTTGCACTTCTAGGAATGATTACAGGGGCTCAGCCTAAAAGTAGCAGGAGGGAGGTAAGTTCTGTAACCAGGCAGGGCTTGTTCTGGCTTGTTTAAAACAACATACTTCCCTCATACAGGTTTTTAGTGAAGGGGTGTTGCTCATCTCTTCAAAGGGCCGTGGTAGCTCAGATATTCAGGGTTTAATTTTTCAAAACTTTCCTGATGGCTTCTCTTTACATGTCATAACTGCTGTCTGATGGCATCACCAAAAAGCACTCAAAGTTCTGCTTTTTGATGGGGAAATTTCTTGATGTAGAATGAACAGGTTCCAGATGTTCTTGTTTGCAAACTGAGCTCAGTTTATGAATTGTAAAGCTTTTCTTGTATGCCTGGGAGGGTGCTTCTGCTCAGTTTGTCTTGGATAGTAGCAAATACTGATCAGCTACTGGATTTTATGTATGTGGAGCTGGTGGCAAATCACCAGCTGTATTTTTTTTTCCTATTAGCCTACCTGAAGGTAACAACTTTGTTGTATTGCTTATTATTTTATAGGACTCTGATGCTTGCACTTGTTAAAAGTGCAGGAGACTGAGATAGGAACTCTGTTTGGGTTTGTGTGGGGTTTTATTTGTTTGTTTTCTCAAGTGTTAGTGTACATTTGTGTATTGAGGCCCTTCTCTCTGATAATCTGTCTAGAGAATGGAGAAAAGCATGCTTTATGAAGCTGAAAGATAAATAAATATGACCAACCTCAGACTCTAACCTGTCAGGATACATGACTGGATACAGAGAACATGCCAAAAAGTAAGAGTGCTCATGGGGTTAAATCTTTCTGGTTTATCCCATTGTCCTCATACCGAAGATAGTAGCATGTAGGAGATCTGACCTTGCTCTTGATCAAAAAAGTCTGGACCTCTGTGAAAGTCTGTGAAGTCATAAATGTTTCCTTTGGCTGGAAACAAGTTGTTGGGTGTTTGGGATTTTTTTGTTTGGTTGTTTGTTTCCTTTCAGATCTCTGCCGTGGCTTGGATTTCTCTTCCCTCACTTATTTCAATTATCTTAATTCTGTGCATTTAATTTTTTTAAAAGTACTGATAAATGTATTAAGTATTTCTGGAAGGATCTCTGCATTTTAAATAAAACAGAATCAGCACAAGTTTCTCTAATTAAAAAGCAAATTTAGCCCTTCAAGTGAAAAGTTGCAGGATTTGTTTTCCCATCAGGATAAAGGGTAGCACAGGAAAAGAAAGCAATGATTTAAAGAGCTACATGCTATCAACTCTCTTTTCAGTTGAAGAATTTGAGTTTTCTTCGAAGTTTTCCTGTTATGTTATTCGTGAAAGAAGAGGGATATATGCTTTTGTACAAATTAAAACCCTTTTGGGATTTGTTGCATTGTGGATTTTGAAATGTGAACTCCTTTCCAATGGATCCAAACTAATATTCACAGTTGTTTTTGACATATCTGCTAATGTACTCAAAATGTTGATTTTTGGAAGTTATTATCCAAGCAGAGAGAAGATGTAGTATTTCCTATGAGGAATTTGTGGTTTATAGCACTATTAAAAAAGATGGAACTGTTGAACTGAGCTTCAGTCATCTGTTTGCTTTTACATACTTCAGTTTACACAATTAGACTTCCTTTTTTTTTCTTTTCTACTTTGTATTCTTAACATTAAAATCATGCAGCAACATATGAATAGGCGGATGTGGAAAAATTGTGATTGAATGTAACCTAGTTGTTTGTAATTTAAATATCTTGAATATTCTTGACTTATCTAATGGCAGTGTAGTAAGACTACCTCTGTAACAACAGCAGTACTGTGTGAGAATGAAGAAAAAAGTGGTGAAAATGTCTTGTAGAGAAGAGTTGCAATATCAAAGATGGCTGTAATTCATGACAGGGAAGATTTTAATCCTGTGGTAAACAGTGATCCTTCTTAACCTGTGTCTTCATTGTCATTTCCTAAGCAGTTTTTCATATTACAGAGTAGTTGAGTTTGGTCTTTGTTGTAATGCCTTTCAAATATTTGGTGGTTATGGGTGCAGTAGCATTGTAATTCATCCCACTTTAGGCTTTTGGTGGGTTTTGTTTGGGGGGAAACTTTGTCTTAGTTTATAGGACTTGGTTTTGATTATAGTTTAGTCAGTGTTTTAGTCTATGTTAGTGTTTCATGGTGAAAACTGTGTGTATGTGAGGAAAACAATGGATGCAATGAATGTTTACCTTTTTTTTCCTTAAATCCACTACCGTTCTCCTCATGTTTTTTTCTGTCCTCTGTGCACCCTTGACCTCACTATTCTCATAGCTATTGTTGAAATGAGAATCAAAATGGAACACTTGATCCTGATGGCAGCTGGTTTTAGTGACACCATCTCCTTCAGGAAAATCCCCAATATCTACAGAACCTGTTCAAGGAAAAAGATGTAAAGAAAGCCAGTATTCTGAAGGCTTGAGGAAAAGAAGAGGTGTCAAAGCTGGCCACGAAGCCTGCACAGCAAAGCCCGTTCAAGGCTACCTTTAGAGGCACAATATTTACTGCCTCTTCTGTTGCTGATGTGGAATCAGAGAAATGTGGATGTTTATTTGGTTAAATGAAGAGGTTGCAAAGTGTTGCAGTCTGCTATGCCCAACCACCTGGCATGTTTATTCATGGCACATTTATGCTGCCATCAGTAGGTGAATCTGAATGTTAAGACTGTCCCCATTCAATCTTCATGCCTGACAAGTGGTGCTGATGGGGAGGCAGCATCTTCATTTGCTCCTCTGCTCCAAAATGAAGATGAGAGATGATTAAGATGAAACCACACCTTTTTGACAGGCAGGTAACTTCCCGGTCACGACAAGCCTGACTTGTTTATTGTCTTAGTCACCTCTCTTGGGTGAGAGGTGACTCTTCTCCCCTCAACAGCTCTAACTTCTGCTGTACGATATGCTGTGTTGTACTTCTGTGATGTAGTCTTGTTTTCCTTCTTTCTTCTTCTCTCCTGTCACTGTCTTAGTGGACTAGGGCAGTATATTTGTATTTCAAGTAGCATGCTGGACATGAAGTGCATTTGCTGAATTATTAGCCTGTGTCTCTTCCACAGACTCCAAGGAAGTCGGCTGCAATCCATTAAGCTCAGTGTGTGCTGTCATGTAATGCTAATGCTACTGCTTCCTGTCAGAGTGTGATTTCAGGCTTTTGTTGGTATGCTGTTGGTGCAGTGAGCTTTAGAACTTTTTCCAGAATTGATAGAGCCAATAGCATTTGGCTGCCTGTATTGCAGGCATTGCCTCCCTTTCCCCCCACCGCCCTTAAAGTTGCTCTTCGGGTGAAAATTTGGGTTCTAAAAATCCTCCCCTTAGTAAGATCTGCCTGCCTGTCACTAGGACCTCAAGTTCCCACGTATTCCTTTTAAGCGCGCTGCAACTACTTGCTTGGTAACCCAGACCCGTTGGTTTAAAAGGTCCTAAGTAAGTCATCAGCCACTACGTGACTTGCTGTACTTGTAGCAGTTACAGTTGCTTTCTCCCAAAATAACAACTGCAAAAAAGCTAAAAGTCCCATCTAGCGTGTTGATACCCTTGCTAAGTAGGAAAAGTTCTCTCTAGACACTCAAATGGATTTAGTCTCTGAACAGGGCCTTGTCATTAAGAAGCCAGAAGAAGCCACTAGGAATATCTGTGTCTAAGCAAGGAAGCTCCTTCAGCATTGCAAAGCACCGTGTGGCTGCCTCCCCCCTCTATCAGGCCACAGCAGAGGCTGAGAATAGTCTCCTCCTTGTCCTGCCATGATCGAGAGAGAAGGACAAGTAGCAGCACTCCTGTCCTCCAGAGAAGAGGCAAAAGTGGGAATTCGAGCTATAATTGCTTCCAGATGAATTCCTTTTTTTTTCCAGCCTTCTGGGCTCTTAGCTCCCAGGTAGAGTGAGCATTTGTATGCATGAGCACCCTGGTACTTGGGGGAAGATGGCTTTTTGTTCTATTTAGTTACATGTGTTGCTTTTGCCTTTAGGAAGCTTAAGCAGTGTTTTTCTGTGTATTTCCCTGTGTGTGTCAGGGAGAGGTCTGCTCGCACACAGCCTGGTGGTGCCTGTGCTGATGGAGGAGGTTATCAGGCCGTTACTGTCTCATCACATCACAGCTGAAGGTTACCTCTGGTGAGGGATGAAAAGTTCTTGTGGGTGGTGCAGCTGTAACCAGAAGAGGCATGAAGTTCATGCCTGGGGATTTCTGCAACAAACTGTTTCTGTAAATAGTTCATAGGTAATAGACTCCTACAATAATCACTCAGTACAGCAGAGCAATTAAGGACATACTTCATTGTGTTGTTTGAATGAGAGCATAGGTGCGGTTTCTTTTTTATATCTGTGTGTTTGTCTTCTGAAAAAGTACAGTCTATGGATCAAATATATTCTTAGTTGATATTGTTACTTTCTCTGCCCCTTCTTCTGAGGTCGTAGCAGTGCTTAGAACTTGCAAGAGTTGTCTGATTATGCTATTACCTTTGTGAAAACTGATACATTTCTGGAAAGATCCTGTATAGATGCACACAGAATGATTGCTCCAATCTGTCTTGGTTTAGAGAGGGATCTTGGTCACTGCCGTGGATTCAACATTTCCTTTGTCTGTGGTACTTGGTGTGTGCAAGTAGCATTCACACAATTCTGATGACCTTCCTGTAATTGCAGATGTCCTGAAAAGGACTTAGGCCTGAAATCTGAAGGTAACAGGGACTTACATCTGTTTTACTGAACAGAGTCTCGTACTCTGTGCCTACATAATATATATATGTATTTAATATGGAATTACTGCTGGCAGCAGGATTTCCTGATCTACAGCACTAGGAGGGGAAAAAGCTATATTTTTTGTTCTTCCTTACTTTTGCTATCTTAAATGAAGTAGAATGTTGGGGAAGAAAATTAACTTGCCAAGGTGACAAGAAGATTTAAATTAAATTTTTTAGCTTAGTTGTATCTTTTCTCTTAGCATTTTAAGTAACAATTGCTGTAAACAGAGACAGAAGAAGCTTGGACACGAGTTCTCTTCTGTATGAAAGTGTATATAGTTTTTTGCATTGTAACAACACAAAAAAGTTGAGTTTGAAACCTTTCTGTAGCATACCTTAACTTAACCATCTTGGGGCATTTTTTTCCCCCTTGTTTTTTTCTGTGTGAGGGTTGGATACTGAAGCGTGCTATGAAGAGCAATACAAGGAGAGTTCATTTTTTTAGGGCTTAGTTGCGGAGTATATATCTCCTTTCAAGGTTGCAGTGAAGTTTCTGGAGTATTATGCCAGGTTTCATACCAAGTAACATGAACCACTTTTTCAAGAGATGCATGGTTTGGAAAAGTCAAATCTCTCAACATGACGCTAATTTCAAGGGAGGCACGTTCAGTAGTGACTCCCACATAGTCCAAATTTGACTGGTCGTGTTGATGTATCTCTTGCCGTCCAGAGAGCAGTAGATGTGAGATGGTTTGTAAGTTGTAGCAAGATGGGGATTCCAGACTAGAAACAAGCTCGTATGAGGAGGTACTGTGTAAGTAACTTCTTCAGTCAGTTGCTGATTTGGTACTTCAGTAGTAATGGGCTGCTTTCTGAGAAGAGTGTTCCAACTGCTTAGTTCTGGTTCTTGTTAGAAAAAGGAGTTTGGTCCATGTCAATGTGCTAGGGTTGTAGAAATCGGGATATTCAGAGGAGAAGATAGATACCTTTATAAGATTAAATTGTACTTGGGTGAGTTTAGAAAAGGTAGATAGTATCAGGAGAGGGTAAAAAAGCCTTTGGACTTTGATATGTTATTCCTCTGCTTGGAATTGCAAAGGATTGGCCCTTCTATTTCTGAGATCTGTAAAGAGCACAAGGCCTTGGTGTGATAGTGGTTATGTTTGCATTGAGGTGCCTTCCTCCTTGTGTGTCTAATTCTCATGCTGTACAGGAGTGAGCTAGAACTATGTTAAACTTCATTGTCTTTCTTTCAGAGTCTCTGCAGAGCAGAAAAGCATTGTGACTTTAACTGTACCATTATCATTGAAGTAGATCAGTTCTTATATTTAGACTGTATTCATGGATGGGTGTAGGTACCTGCTTGTTCTTGATGACTTGTCCTAAAAAAGCCAGTTTGAACCACAGTGCTTATTTATCATGGACAGAATTTGAATTGTTAGCAAACTGCTCAGGTTAGGCATGTGATGGATGCTCTTGTCACCTGCAGTTCCAGGTGTGCCCCCAGCTGCTTTTGCAGAGGAAATACCCAGTATACAAGATACAGTGAATTAATGAAAGGACTGGATGGGATAAGAGGCTAATCTTGAGGAGTTAATGCTTGCTTCCCTCGTTACCTGGTAGGTTTTGAATCTTTTGAATGACAGTCCCTGTCAGTTTTTCATTTTGGTTTGGGTTTTTTTCTAATGGCATGACCTATTTACAAACATAATTAGGTGGTTACTTTGATTTTTTTCCAAAAATTAAAGTTTAAATATAGCACTTACTTGTAGAGTTAATAAGCTACTTCTTAAATTTTATTTTGCCTTTCATATTACGTGACTGTATAATTATTTGATGAAATACATATAATTTAATGAATAATCTAGATAAGGGAGATAACCTAAAGAGAAACAGGGTTTGAGACTGTAGGAAGCTTGTCCAAAAGGGAAAATATTATTATGTTTTATCATTTTTTCTTGATTTTTTTCTTTGGCTTATCATACATATTCCAGCAAACAACTGTAATGTAGAAGGAAGAAAAAATGGATACCTTTTTACCTTTGCCTTTTTACCAGTGAAGTGGAATGGATTTCTTGGAATACATTAATGGGAATTGTTAAAGCATCTGTGTTAAAAATAATTCATAAATATATCTGTAGTTATTTGATAAGGTAGTCAGCTGTAATGCCACATCATGTTTTAGAACAGAAGACGGCACTGCTGCTGTATAACCTGTGCAATCCACATGAGCTGAAATATGGGACAATTTGTTTCACCTACCTGCACTGCATTTTTACTAAAATTTGATTTTAAATGTGAGTTTTTCCCATCTGTACTAAATACTGAGGTTGAAGAATCCATAATCAGTTATTCTTTTCTCTGCCTTTTGCGTGTGAGCCTATAAAAATAAATATTTCTCTTGTTCAGATGTTGCTAAGAAAATAGGAATTTTACGGGTATTTGTCTAGTGTTGTTTTTAAGAGCTGAAGATCAGATGCTGTACTGACTGACAACTAGAAACTGTATTCAGGGCATCTTTACTGATATCTCTGGCCTCTGGCAGGTTACTTAATTTTTTGAATCTGGGCCTTAACCAAAAATGTCATAGTAAATCATAATTAAAACTTAAATCTGACTTTAGGCTCATTTTTACTAAATATTTCAGAGAAAGGTGCCCCAGTCCTTTTTCATGTGTGAAGTGTTCTGTCCTTAACAAGAGTGTATTTTTAATCACTTAGAATTCGAGATTAACTTAAACAATAAAGCATCTGTATTTCCCAAAACTGCACTTTTAATATTAATATATAAGTATTTCATTAATTGGTTGTTATAAAAAGTTTTTTTTCTATTGAAAAGGGAAATAAACTTTTTGACCCATACCATTTCTGTGAATCTGTTATAGACTGAGTTATTTGGGAAATAAAAAAATGGGATTTTTTTACCTGCTTGATTATTTAAAAAGCTGTTTCATGTTCATTTAGTTTTCATTGTGTCCTAAGGATAGATATACAGAATAACTAACTAAGCCATGTTTAAAAGCAGACGGGAAAGAAATAGCAAACTTTTGGCAAGATGGCATCTCCTTTTATTTGACCTTTACTGCTAATCCTGTACCTTTGTTCTTGGAGTTGCTTTTATCTTTAAAGGTGAATGACTGTGAAACATCTGAAAAAGTTTGTCATGGATGGAAGCAAATACCCAATTGAAGGTTTTGTATGAGATCAGAATTTAGTGTCTGAATGTCGCATGACTTGCAAGCAGTGACCATGTCTTGTGTTTTAGCACATGTTCATTTAGCAGTGAACATGTCTTGCGGTTTGTGACAAACCTGGCTGCACAGGCTGCCAGGGAAAGAATAGCTTCAGAGGCAGAGCATGGCAGATCCATGTGGTCTTCAGCTCCTTGGGTGGTTTTGTTGTTGTAAAGGCAAAGGGAACATTGAATTCTGGGCTGTTTCCAGTTATAATCAAACAACTGCTTCCCCCCACTCCCCCCGCCCCCTGCAAGTAGGAGGCCTGCCAATGTCAGTTTGGTTTGGTGCATGGAGATGTGGATAAAGCAATGTTTGTTGTGCTGCCCTCTCATCCTGTGCATTGGATTTCCATCAGAAAAATCATTTGCTGACAATAAGTTGAATCAGCTGGCAGTCACTGCAACTGCAAAGGGAGGTGGGAGGAAGAGCAGGGTCTAATTAACAATGGAAATTTGCTGAGGAGCATGGAGGGTTGTTTAACATCATCCTTAAACACAGAGGAGAAAAAGAAATTTGTACTGGCAAAGGCTCCTTCCAGTCTCGGTCCTACAATAAGCTAAGTGTTCCTAGTTAGAAAACATGCTTAGTTTAGGAGTTGGCCATACAGCAGATCTAAATGCAGTCCCTAAAGATGGATGACCTACCAAAAGCTGGGCAGCCAAGATCAGAGCACCCCCCATCTTGTGGGATAAAACACCTCATACTCCTTGAATAAACCCCTTGTTCTTCACACGCTGGAGCACGTTCGGTATACTTGTCTCTTTGGCCCTATACTGAGGGTGTTTATCTGAGAGAGGAACTATTGCTGCACAGTTTAGTTCATACAATGAAGTTTGGAAGACGAAATAACCTTTTTTGAGTCAGATTATAGATAAGAGGGGGGGAGAAAAAGAGTTAGAGGATTGAAAGGATATGTGCAGTGAATTTTATAAAGGTGAATCCGTATGCCTTCTTTTGCCACTCCAGTCCCCTTGGATACACTATGCTTTAGAGCTATGAGTAGAGCCTGCATGTGTACATGTGTTTGTATGGAAGAAGAGGAGAAGTTTCTGTGTAGTACTGGCAATTCACAGCTTATTTCTCTTGATTTGAACACTGTACTTTTTCTCATAAGTCGTTAAATAATATCCTAGAAGATATCATACTTGATCCTTTGTACTACTTAGAGAAGGTGCCAAGTGCAAGCTTGTTTTGGAGGTTTTATTTGGAGATTAGCTGACTTGGCTTTTTTTAGTTTCTCCTTGAAGAACAGGTGATGTCCAGTGTTATGTGGTGGTTCACAATTCAGAAGTTAGAAAGACAGGAGAGAAATGTTCTATTTAAGTTTTGTGTGTTTAGTTTAATTCCACCAGTCTTGATTTGGTATTGCTGATGAGGGTATTACTGGTTTAGACAGTTTCTGTCTTCTCAGGACATGTAACTCTTCTCAGTTTTCTTTTTGTTCTGTTTTTTTTTTTCCTCTTTCCTCCATCGTTATCTTTCTTAGCAAGGAAAAAAATGTATCTCTCTTTCTGTGAGGCTGTTGTGTGAAGGATGAAGGCAAACTGGAACACAGTTCTCTGTTGTCCCTGGAGGTGGCTTCCATACTTACACAACACGTTCCTTTCCTGAATTTGCAAATTCTTAAGTGGCCTTCCTGTAATCTGATTAATAAAGACAGTAATAACTTAAAGAAATTTGGCTTGCTCTAGTTGTTGAAAATAGAAGGAAATGAGATTCTTAAGGTTAAGTATATACTACAGCAGTTTCTAAATCTCTGTGCTCTGCCCAAGCTGTTTAATACAGCCAGGAACTCATCTGAAGCTTATGTCTGGATGAGTAAAAAAGAAAGCAAGTCTGTCATGTAAAGACAGGATGGTTATGTATTTTCCCTCTCTGTATGAATGTGTATCTGTAAAAGATATGTTTGGTTTTTGATTTGCTTGTGCTTTTTGGGTTGTTTTGTTTGTTTAGTTCGGTTTTTTTGTTGATGTAGTTGTTGGATTTGGGGGTTTTTTATATTTTGATTTTTAAGTATGTATAAGTTCTACTGTGTTTCTCAGAATCCTGTCATTGCAAGGTGTAATTTTGAACTTTAGGAACATGTCAGCAATTGTTATAAATCAGTGAATTGAAATCAAATGTAGCAAGTTTTACCGCTGGGGGTTTTCAGTATGCAAGGTGAATACCAGCAGAAAAATATTGAAGTCAACTATTTGGAAAAGTGTAGTGAAAGGCATATGAACTCCTAGGTGTGAAGCACTTTCAACACTTACCTAAGAAAGTATTAATGGCTTCTTGTTGGGTTTAATGTTCTGATCTTATATTTTTGTACAATTTGACAAGATGGATAATCAGAAAATGTTACGAATAGGAAATAAAGTGGAAAATTCTTTTGGGGGAAGGCGATTTTGCAACACATTTATTAGAATTCTATAGTTGTATAGCTCATGAATAGACAGGGTGTTCTAGTGCCTTTGGTTGTAGAAACTAGCTTGTCTTTTTCTTTTTTTTTTTTTACCTATATCTGCGTTGCTGTTGGGATGATTTTGAGTGTTTTCATTTGTGTGAGGAGGCATCCTATAGAGTGGGGAAATATTTCCTGGAGTATTTGCAGGTACCAATGATATATTGCTAGTTTGATCCAGCAGAATATGCCAAGTACAGTGCCACTTTAGCCAGGATTAAATACAAGGACGTGTGTCAGTACAGTACCTAAAAATGAATTTTAATATTGTGACAGCTGTGTGGAGACCTCTGGTTGTTGTTTCTGATGCTTACTAATACTGCTCCTGATGACAAAGGTGGCACTTATTACAGATAATGAGCTTGTACCCTGTTTAAAAACAAAGCAAAACCAGACAAATGTTACTAGATTGTTGTTGTAAGTGAGGAATTATGAACGGGTCAGATGATTCCTCCCCTCTTCACAATTGTAGGTTTTCTTGATAACATGCCATGCATACCGGATCTTGCGTTCACAGATATGAGCTAATGTTTTAAGAACATTGCTTTGAAGAGTCATATTTCTCCACTGATGAAGTCAGCTTCACAAAACCTTTCTGTCCATTCCAGAGAGCAGAATTTAACTCAATTTAAGCCCTGTCTCTGGCTTGTAATGCAGGACAGGAAGACAGAGAGGATCAGTGTCTTGAAGATAAATAAAATGAAGATCAGTTAAGATGATGAGATTTTGAGTCCTTTCTTTCTTCACTCTTAAAAGCAAAAGCAGCTAACAATCACTACAAGTTTCTTTAGGTGTGGAACTCCTGTATAATCTTTTAAATGTACTGGGCAATTTTGCCGTAAATTGCTGAGCATAATTAAGTGTCACTTCCTGGCACAAGATTTTGTTGTGCCTGAGTCCCACGCAGTTTTGATACAATCTCAGTACACATTGTCTGTCATGAAGGTGTCCTACTCTGTTTAATATATTGATATGTGTTTTTCAACTTTCCTAGTGATTCTAATCAGTCTAAGTCCAGACTGCAAGAAATACTGCAAGTCATATGCGTTTAGAAAATGCAAGGAGGTTGAATATAACTAATGCAGAAATGATTATGCTTTTAATAAGCTTTAATTAAATAGGAGTACAGCTTAAATTATTATTTGAAAATGTTTGAAGTAGAAGCAAAAGTGTGCAGCAGATTTTTTCTGAGGCCAGTGTCAGTGACATGCTCATTGTATGTTTTGTTTAAAAATCTGAAAAAAATACTTACATCCCCTACAATCAAATAGAATTATTTGTAACCAATATGTTTAAAATAATTTTTCATAGAGATCTATCAGATTAAACAGTCTGCTTCAAGATGCAATTCTTTTTGCTTAAATTATTTTTTCTTTTTTTTATTGATTTTTCTGTTATTGTTTGTGTTAGTAGAATTATTTTGTCACATCTTGCCTTTCGTTCATCTAACACCATACTAGTTACAGATGTCATGCTTTTCTCCAGTAAGAAGTAGAGGAGATGAACAAAAACTGATTTCTTTCTGATTTTCTAGCCTATCCTTTCTTCGGTCTATTCCATGCAGTTACCCCTGCTGCTTCTCAGCTTTAATTTCTTAATTTCAAAGAAACAGGAGGAAGGAAATATTGGAATATAAGAAGGAGGGACTATAGGAAAGCGAGCTCCTGAAAGTATTGAGACTGTCTTAGAGCTTGGCTGTTGTGAACACAGGTCTTGCATCCTGGAGAGTGCTGAAAATAGTCCAGATTTCTTATGGCTTTTGTACATAATCATTCCCTGTCTTTACTATGGTGTGTTTATCCTGTCTACGAGGGATGGTGGAGCTGTTTAGGTAATGGTTTGAAGTAGGACCTGTCCTTCTAGTTCTTCTGGTAAATAAAATCTAGCATACTTCTAAACTAGCTAAAATGAAAGGCTTCACTGTCTGTTGATCTATTAATACACGAGAAAAGTTGCTGCTTTGTGGGTCCTTGCTTTTAAGACAAAATACTAGAAGTTGCAAATGGATGTAAGCAAATTTTATTTACAAATTAAATGAATTTTTAAAGTCTGAATGAAGTTGGAGGATAAGAATACAAATGAGTTACACAATGAGTTAGGAGTTGGTACATGTAAAGACATGAGAAACTGAAATAAATTGTCACTATTGTCATAAGTATCGCTCCTAATCTTCCTATTATAGACATGAAACTATCTTTTCAATCTGTCAAATAACTAATACATTTAATATTTTGCTGAACTCATTTTTACCATGTTATCCAAAATGATTTTCTACCCAGTGCACAATGCAATGTTCATTTATAAATAATACTTTGCCTGTTAGATTTTTATGTTTCAGTGATGTGTGTTCTCTCTAATTTAGTAATTTGAATAATTTTGGTCATTTTAGTAAATTTATTTGGCATCTACAATATCAAGGAAATGAATCATAGCTTTGTTTGGAGAGAGGAAAAGGGGGAGAAAAAGTAATACTGTTTTTATTTTCCTGATTTTAGGGTCTACCTACAGTGTGCTGTCCATAATGCCTTCTGACTCTGAAAGCAGCAGTTCTCTGAGCAGCATTGGTGAGTAGAGTATTAATACAAGAGCTTGATGAGTGTGTCTTTTGGGAACTGGGAGAATGAGTTTTTAAGGTTGCCTATGGGGAGGGTAGAGGGATCCTGGTCATAAAATCAAAGAAGTTGAACTGTATAAGATGTAACCATCCATCTTCAGCAGGAACAAGTGTACTTCTGTGCAGTGCGAGCTAAGCCTTTTCATGGCTGGCTGCGGCTGCTGCCAGTAAAATCTGTTACATTTGGATATATTAAATGATGTAACTATGTCTTGAATTACTTAGTGAAATGATGTAAAAATGGCAACATTGTATTTACACAAGTCTGGGCATATGAAAATATATGTAAGTGTGTGTATATGTGTATGTATATATTTATGTAGATGTGAAAATTGTGGTCAGAGTCAAGAGCATCATAGAAGTTATAAATAGTGTTAGCCAAGGCCATAGCCTTCTAAACTTTTGACAGTGGCTGAGGGCTTTAGCTTTTTTTTTTCCTGTGTTCAATTAATTGCCTCATTTTCTCTGTTTTTTAAAATCATTGGGAAAGACAAAATACTCAGAAAAAAAAATTGGAGGTATAAGAAACATTATTAGAGGTGTTTTGTTCACAAGATGATCTTGGAGCAGCTCTATTAGCTGTCATTTTTTCTCATCTTTGCTTTTACAAATGCCTCCTATTGTGAAATCTGTGTAAAAGTAATTTGCTCTGGATAGGGAATGCAGGCTCTTGCATATTTAAAGTTCCGATGTTGTGTCAGGCATCTGTAGACTTCCCTGACAGCACCAGGCAAGACAGTTGTCTTTTTAAGGATGTGGGTAGACATGTGTTGCAGTCATTGAGTTGAACTTTTAGCTCCAGCAAGTAGGAACAAGATTTTAGGCCTGCATGAACTATTCACTCAAAATACTGGAAGCTGTGACATGTTAGTTTGATTTTCATCAACACCTCACTTGTATGCTATTACCTGAAAGAAGGGTAGATTTAATTTGCTGTGAATAAACTAGGACTGAAAATAAAGAAAAAAATTCCTAAATTTTTCGGACAACTATACTTAGAAAGGCACCTTCTAAAGAAGGTGGTTATTCTAAAATGAAATCCAGTAATTTTGTGGGATAATTGGATGAAGTGATGGCTGAGATAGGAGAAATGCAGGTGGTCCTGTCTAGTTCCATGTTCCTCATTTTAAAAAGGAGTGGCACAGTTAAATCTTAATTTTGTTTAGTTTTTTTTTTTTACGTTCCTTCCCACAAAGTATGTTTTGTTCGTATTTTAAGATCCTGAAGTTCATACTGAATTTGGATCTGTGTGCTTGACATAAAAGGTTGTCCTCAGAATTGATTTAAGTCTTTGGAGTATGCAGTGATCAAAGTTATTTTATAACCTGAAAATTAAGTGCCCTGCTATTATACAAAAATTATGATCTACTATTCTCTGTAATTTTGTTTTATTCAAATTATTCATGTGAGCTTGGTATTTAATATTTAATAGATTAACAGCCAGGGGAATTCTTTGTTTGAAGGTGGCATGTTTATTTTATGGTGTGATTACAGACTTGTTATTAGTGAGTATGATTTTTGCTCCAACTGTTTTCTCACCCTCACATCTTGTTCTGCAAGAGATAATATTTTTTGTGATCCAATATCAGTGGAAAAATGGCCTAATAACTGACATATACTAATAGACATCTTTGCAAGTCACTGCAAGATTATTTAAAATAATATTTTAATATTTTAAATAATTAAATAATTAAACAAATATTTTAATTTTTAATAATATTTTAAAACTGCCTGCATGTCAGCTCCCCTAAGGCTTCATACAACTTGTTTGAATGGAATCCCAACAAATAACGAGGTGCTGTAGCATTTGAAGAATTTCACATGCATCTTCCCCCCACTCTGTCCCATCTCACTGAAATAATTTTCACAAGGGTAATTCTGTGTGGTGGAAATGGTAAGTTTAGCCTATGAAATGGATGCATCAGTGGAAAAAAAAGGTAAATAGGTCATGGTTTGGAGACAGTGTAAGCTTTTGAATATTCAGTTTGACATTGGTAGTTATATGTGCACACACATATATATAAAAGAGTATTTTTAGTTCCCCACTCACACAGACCTTCCTCACAGGAAAGATAAGGGATCTATTTTATTATAGCTGTTTTCAAAACACTGGTTTACAATACCTTGATTCTGTTTGTCTAGCAGCTCAGAATCAGATTGGCACATTTGACTTTTTAGTGGAAATGCAAAAGGTTTTGGGGCCACTAATTATGCCCAGATAAATCTTCAGGTAGTTAATCTTAGCATCGTCTAATTAGGAGAGATAATACAATCTTTCATATGTAGTCTTTAGACTCCATAGTTCATAAATGTAACTAGAGACTCGTATGTCCATGTGCTTAATCTTTTCTTCCCAAACCTTAATTACTCTAGCTATTGTTAGAGATGGTTTCTGCTGCCAGCAGTTTTAATTAAATGATCTTTTTCTGAAATACTTCCAAGTAAGTCAGGAAGTTGTGAAATGGAACTGCTGTTGTACGTTTTACAGCTATCATGGCTTTGAGTTAGTTTATGAAGCTAAGGTATATAACAATGGGCTTATTTTCCAGAAAAAGACTCTGATCTAAGAGCTGATCTTAAATAGAACTAAGATTGTTAAAAGATAGTTCTGAGAAAACACAGGCTCAGTCTCAGTTCAATAAATAAAGCATGGTGTTGGGATTTTGAAAGGAAGAGGGGAAGATGAGACAACATCATTTAATCACTATATAAACCCATGGTGTACCCAAGTCTTGGGTATATTTGCAGTTCTGATTCACTCATTGAAAGCCAAGAGTGCAACAAGCATGGAGGGCAGCAGCATAGATGAATGAACAGTTATCCAGCAGCTTCTCTATGGGGAACAAATGGATATTCTGGGGTTCTCTGAGTCTTTAGTAATGTCAGTATAAGAGCAGAACAAGGAGTGATGCAATTTGCATAATATGATTCAGAGATGAGCTTAGGGCTAGTCTGTTCCAAGTACTGTGTTTTCATCCAAGCTTTTTTTCTCTTTCCCTGCCTATATGGGGCTTGCAGGGCATGAGGGATCCAAGAAGAAAGAACTTCCATCCTCGTGTGCGTGTGATAGAATAAGCAGTTGAGTGGAACCAGTTTTCCCCCTGTGTAATGGCAGGTTAGCAGCCTTGGAGAAGAAACTCTGCTTTTTTATTCGTTTGTATCTATATGTAAATAAAAATGCAGAGTGACAGCAGGTTTTTCTTGTGTATTTTCCTCATTATTCAAAATTAATTTAGATGGCAATATCATCTTTTTTTTTATTTTGCTCTCCTCCTTTTCTTTCTGATGTATTAATAAAGTTCATGCCATGCATGTAAAACAGGTAGTTTTGGTGGTATGGAGAGCAAATATTCATGGTTTATTTCCAAAAGAGGTACAATATAAACTTCTGTAATGGTCTGTCAGCCCCAGCTTTGTCCCCTCAAAGGAACAAATCCTCATTAAATTGTCATGGTCTCTCTCTGTATTTCCTTTTTCTTTGCTCTTGGCCAAAGACAAAGGTTTTTGTGTGTAAATAAAAGCATCCTTCATCTGCCCACTCCCTGTGCCCAGCAAACTCTCTGAACGGAACTACAGTCCTGTGTCTCTGATATCAGAATAATTATTTATGGGGATTCAGTGCCTGTCGTGCCAAGTACGGAACAACAGTGTCACTTAGGAATTGGACAGAAACCAGTTACACAGCTATATGTGACAGTCCCTGGCAAGTCTCCCACTTGACCAGTCATGATAATGGAGAGGAATAGAACACAGAATCAAGACCCTTTTTAAAAAAATTATTTTAAAAAATGCGTCAGTTTATATAGCCCACTTAATAACTTGACATTTGATGCCTCAACAGGATTATGGTTTCTAGAATCAAGCCATTTTTTTTACCTATCCTCGTACCATAATGAAGCTTCAGAGTTTTCCTTTAGTGCTGTAAAAATGTTTTTTCCTCCCCTCCTCAATGCACAGATGTTTGGGTTTTGTTTTGGTTTGATTTTAGGAAGTGTTTTTTAATGGAACACAGCAGCTTGCATGCAGGTGACAGGCTTGGCTCTAAGAAGATCTTCCATAATAGTTTCTATTAGGAGTTTTTGACAGAAAGGCATTGCATACTCTTCCATTATTTTAATGTATGTTGAGTTCTTAATTAGGTGAATTTTGGAATGGAAAAGACCTTCCGTCTTTTCACATGTATAAATGTCTTCTTTCCACAGCCAGACCTCTCTCCATTGTTTTGATTACAGCTGTCAGTCTTGTAGCCTCTTCATTCCGCATTGCCTATTAGCACCTTTCTCTTTTAACAGACCATTACTTTTCCAGCTGTTCAGTTCTTTGCAAATGGTGTCATTTTTTCATCAAAAGTGTTTTTTCTTACTCTTCTCTGCTCATATCACTGTGCTACATTTTGCTGTGGGAGCTTACATAGAATTGTAGAACAGTTTGCGTTGGAAGGGATGTTAAAGATCATCTAGTTTGAACACCCATGCCATGGACAGCAGTCTGTAATGAACACCACCACTGGCTGCACAATTTTATGCCTTTCCTTGCAGCCATCAGGTGGTCATAGATGTGTCTCCACCAAGTTGTCCAACTTTGACTTCAACTGACAGTATTTCCTTGCTTAACACTTTTTTAGCTTATCAGCGTGATAGGCTGTTTAGAGATAGTTTTTCACTAATTGCATTTCAAGTTGCTTAATCTGAGAGCCTTAATTCTTACTCCAAAGCAAACATTCCCCCCCTCCCATCAGATTCCTTCCCAACAATGTTAGTCTTCATTTTCATGTTGGCCATTTTGACAACTGTCCTTTCATGTTGTTGTAATTTCAGTTTATTGCTTCATACTTTCTGCAGCTGGATGTAACAAAGTAGTTGTTTCCACTATTCACAGGAACTGTTCAGTTGCAGGTGTGGTTTATGATGCTCTCTCTGTCAAAAATAAACACTCTGTCCACTCTGTCCTTGTCTGAAAGAGTTATTTATTTTCCCTTACAGCCTGTAGTAGTCTCTCATTTTAGTTCTTGCCTTTTTTTTTTTACTAACACAGAGTTTATATTTGCTAAAGACATGTCAACAGTTAAAACCAACGAACGAGTGACAATATTACACTTGCTGAAAGGCCATGAATGAATAAGGAGCACTACCAGTACACCACATCAGAATCCTTTTTTGCACTGCACTAATTGCCTTTGATGTTCTGCCTCTTCGCCAATCAGTCTTTCTATTCAGAAGTCATTTTCCTGTAAAATTTGGTCTCAATGATTGAATTAAAACAATTCATCTAGATTTATTTCCTGTGTAGCAAACTGCCCATTTAATTTGCTGGAAACAAAACTTGGAAATAAACATACTGTTCCACACACTTAAAGTAAACTTTGCTCTCTAATTTTACTGTTTGTGAATCATGTAACTGTCTCTAGGATTGATCCTTAATCTCTAAGTGATTTTCAGTGTGCTTATTAATAGACATCTCCTCTTAAGTAATAAGCATTCTGAATAGCTTTAGTGTGTTACTGCTGTCTTCTTTGGTGTCCATTTTCAGGCAGCTGCAGTTTGACATTAGTCATGCACAAGGTTCTCTCAACTTCTTTCTCTTCAAAGGTACTTGAGTTTACTCCATGGACGTCATGCCCTATTTCAAAAAAAAGGAACGTAACAATAAAAAAGTTAACTTTGCTCATTTATGCTGATGCAGTCTTGGAGCAGGGACAGTGGGGTTTTTGTTGTGAGAGAACCACTAATGAAGAGCTGACCACTCCATGGTATTTTGCTTGTTATAGTATCTTCTTAACATTTGGCAGCTCCACGTAGGAATCTCTGAAAATTTGGATTGGTCTGCAGTTATTTGAATGGAAATAGTGTTTGTGAATACCCATCTCCTGCACTCCAGACAGCACCTCTGGAGTATGGTGTGTTTCACTGCTCCTTGAGACCTTTATCAGTGTGTGCTTTTAGGAAATCCTTTTGGTGGCAGTGGTTTTCTTTTGGGGATGTGAAGTTGATGTGGTGAGTCAGTGCTCACAATTCCTACAGGAGGAGATGTGAAGGATGGAGTGCTGGGGGAGCCTCATCCCCTTGGTTGGTGTGCAGCTGGTGACCATAGTCACTGTCCCCCTTGGGTCCAGGATGGACACGTAAATGTGGGTTATGTTTTCAGTATGCAGTTTTAAGCCTGACAAAGGTGGGGTTTGAGCCAGGGAGGTACTGTAAATTAATTAAAACCCAGAAGCTTCAGCTGTATATGCCTTGGTCATGGTAACAGATTTAACTCTCAGTTGTATTTCAGCTCAGCAAAATTCTGCAAGGACTTCCCAAATTGATTCATGTGCCTTTCCCCCGCTGCCCCTCATCTCTTCTGCTATGTTTTTAGGATTAGGTTGTAGATTTTTTTCATGTTGATTTTTGTAGAATCACTGTTCAGTTCTTTCTATAGTCTTCGACTTACCAAAGTTGAAAGTTTATTTTAGATGCTTCTGGCTTTGTTTAGGTTTTTATATTCTGAATTAAAACAATATACTGAAATGCTACCCATCCTTTTGTCCTTGCATGTTACATAAATGTCACTGCTTTCATAATCTATTAGGTTTTCTGTCTGTCAGATGAAACTGTTTATACAGTTCATTATTCTACCTTTCATTTTTCTTTCCTCAGTGTACTGCTGCTTGTTTTTTCTAATGTTTCATTTCACCTACATGCAATTTTGTTCTGTGCTCTGTTCTGTTTCAAGATTACTTCTAAAGACACATCTGAAGAAATGTATCTAAATGATAACTAGACTGTAATTCAGATTGTAACCCTCTTCTAGTGCTCATAAATTATTGAAAGAAAGTAAATATTTTAGAATGCGTTTTCCTACAGCAGGCATAGGCCTTTATTCTCGACACCTTCCCTAGCTTGGGGAGAAACCCTGATTTACACGGCCATGAAGAAATAATATCCTGAATATGTCTGTTGGTTTTCTTTTTGACTGTACAATGAGTAGTCTCCTGTTTGTTTTCAAGCAGGAAGGAGCCCGAATTTATGAGTTTAAGAAAAATAATTGTAAAATTTAGGCATTCTCTTAGCTTGTGACAGATTGCCTTCTGAATTAGTTTAATCTGTCATACAAGTGTATTTCTCAAAGACCAAGGAGTTTATTATAACTCAAAATATGTTAATGATATTTCTTAAAATTAGCTGTTTTTGCATTGGTACCCATTTTCTTATCTCAACATTATATTCATTTGGCATAATGGTACATTTTGGTCAGGTTAATAAGTTTTCCAACCCTGTTTCTATTAAAATGGTCTGCTATTCTTCAAAAAATCTGCTACCCCTTCCCCACATATGAAGTTAACTTCTTAAACTGTAGTTTCTGTGTGGACATATCTCTTCAGTCATTGTCAATTAGAGTAATCATCAAGAATTATATTCAGTATGTGCCACAGTAATGGATCTTTGTGGTTTCTGTGAAGTCCAGCATTTGGGCTATAATAGGGAAGATATGATTGCTCCAGCTTCTGTTTTTAAGGCTTTTCTTTTATACAACCTATGATGGAAATCGTGCAAAATCTCACTTTGGACTAACTCAGTGCATGCTCGGGACTTAATGCCTGTACTGCATTACGGGCAAAGTGCGTTCTCTCCACACGACACATCCCTGCTGTCGGCTGTTCCAGGAGCTGGTGGAGTGCTGCTCCCCTGGAGACTGGCCAGGGAGTGACTTCCAGGCGGTTGAGTTCTCAGAACCCAAGTGCAGCTCATATCAGAAATGAGTTGTGAGGCTTATCAAAGCAGATGAATGAGTTACACTTGGCAGGACATGCAGTAATGCCTTTTCAGAAATCCAGGTTGTCTTGGGAAAGAAGGTGAGTTACTGAAAGGTGGCATAATTTGGATAATGGAGATTCAGCCTTCAGGCTTGTGCATTTTAAGATTGGTTTGGCTGGTTGAAGTACAAAAAGGAAGTACTTTTGTGTAAAATATTCAGCCAGATGGAAAAAGAATACAAAGCTGGAAGCACAGGTCACTTTCCTTCTGCTGCATCAAGATGTCAGATGCAATAAAAGGATTTTAGAGTTCAGCTATAAAAGCTCCTTTAAAAGAAACCAAGATGATAGAATTTTTCTGGTGAAAAAGGATTTCACTGAATGTGTGTGCTTGTTTTTTAAGCACTCAGAAGTCTGATTTAAGCTTTATAAGACCTTTTGTACAACTGTTGAAAATGGAAGCCTGTTAGTAAATCAAGCAGAGGTAAATTTTGAGACTTCTTTTAAGGATAGGGGTGGGAAGAACTGGATTATACTGATCTGTGTTTTTACAGCACTTAACAGGTGTACATTTCGTGGCTGATGTTATGTGTCAGAAAATCATTGTATTAGAGATTAAAGTATCTGTTGATGTACTTGTAAAAATTGACAAGTTAATGAAAAATAATCCTGTTTGGTGCTAAGACAAATGGCTTCACAATCGTGAAAGAAGCTTCTTTCCTAAGGCTAATTAGCCCATCTTAATTTAAAGCAGACTTTTCTTTCTTGGCACAGTTTTGGGACTGTGCACAAATGTTCTTTCCTGAAGGAGATTGTCACTCGGATGCTGTCAAAGCTGTTGAGGGGGGAAAGAGGTTGAGACAGCCGTTGGATGCTTGTCTAGGTCTTGTGTAGCAGACACAGTCTATGGGATTGCTGCTGGTGTTAGCACTGATAGTAGTGGTGAACATTGTTCATCCAGTGCCCTTTCCTCCGTGTAAAGCACAGCAGCCTTCCTGATTCATCTCCTCCTTCCTCTTGACCTCTTGCATCCTGTTCATCTGTTTTGCTTGCAAGCAGCCTCAGGATGACATAAGCTTTTGAACCTCCCGGTAAGGACGAGAAGGGGATTTTTTCCATGTTACACATCCTCTGATGTGTCAGCTCAAGTGAGATGATGTGCGGGTTGCCATTGAATTTACCCAAGACCATGCAGCTTGTCAGTACCTGGATTTGGTTTGTCTGCCTTTACCTTTTAGTTTTTTTATGAAATTCCTTTTTCATTGATGTGTTCAAACTCTTTCAAATGAATACATGTTCTGACTTTTTGTATCTGTTTCTTTATTATCTTCATTTATTTTCTATATCCCCTGTATCATGTGTATTATTACTGGTTTCTGTATAAACTTGCCATAAAAATATATAGAATATTTCTCATCTAAAAGAAAGGATAACTCCGTTTTGGAAGTGTGAAATCCTTAGTCCTTACGGATGGAGGGGCTTCGTCTGGATGCAGGAGTGAAAGAAGGTAGTAGGAAAAGCAGCCTCCATTGAGAATTCTTCAGAGTGATATGAGTTTGTGTCTTTTTCTGGAATGCATGTTCTTCCTGCAATTTTTTATTTCTTCAGTTTGCTATTAGAGCATTTGCATGTATTATTAGGCAATAGTTAGATTAAAAGAAGAGTCTGTGCTCATAAATTCTCATTACAGTAGGAGCTGGAAGGTATAAAAACAGGGATCGTATTATTGTAGATGATGTACACATGACAGCCCTGACACTGCAGTTATTTTGGTGTGGGAACTTCAAAGCACAGGTAGTTTTGCTGAAAAGTTGGAGGGAGTTTTTACATTCTGCAATATCTTCATGAACTGGGTTTAGAGATAAAAAGCCAGTCCTTGCAAATCATTAGCATTTCATCCAGTGAATTAATTTTGAATTTCTTTCTTTGAAAAGGCAATGAGCAGAGAGCATTGTTTTTCTATTCTTCTGTTGCTTCATTAATTTTTAAAAAAGGCATAATAAAGGTACATCCTAACAAGTTAATACATATGTCAGCAACTTGTTTCAGTTGTATAATTTTGCAAACAATTTCTAAAATTTCTCTTTTGGGTAGAAAATAATCACCTGTATATGTTTAAGCCTTTAACTTTCACATCTGTGACCTGTATCTTTGAATCTGCTCTCATGTCTGAGAGACACATGAGCAAAACTACATTTACAACTTAATTTTAAATGAGCAGAACTAAAATTAGAGTTGAATTAGTTGTCAGCAGTTGTTAGGAAGTCATATACCAGACTCTCTTCTCTTGGGGAGGAGACATCATAGTGCTCTTACAGTTGTCTGAGAGGACAGTAGTCATCATTGTTCAGCTCTGATATTAGGAAAGCTGAGAATTAAAAAGTCCCACAAAACACTTAATTGTATGACTGCCCCTTAGAGGAAATTTGATGTGTAGTCCAGCTGCAGTGATTGTAATGTGCTTGTGTTAGCCAATGTTGTTAAAAATGAAGCCCAGTTTTCATGATTTGTTGGTAAGTGAAATATTTAACTTCACGTACTAGACTGAAAAATTGTGACATGTGAAAGCATAGAATTGCATTAAAAGTAAATGTTGTCTGTAGCCCATAGCAGAATGGTATTTCTGTGCTGCTAGATAAAGGAAGAGGAAAAGAGCGCCTGTGCTGTAACAGTTTCTTTGCTATCACTGGAATAGGTTGATATGGGTGAATTTTACTCTTGTTTTTTGTGGTTTTTTTTGGGGGGGGTGGTTAATGGACATTGTTCTTTATTTTTAATTAATTTTTTTTACCTATGACTTCTGTCAGTATGTCAGTTTCTGAGGTCTTTGCAATTGTTACTGCGAACTTGCCTTGCCTTTTAAGCTACTGGTAAGTTCCTGAGTAAGCAAAGAACCTACTCATGCAAACTGAACTTGCAACACAGGGCCTTTCTGCTAGCATGGGATCCGACTGGAGTTATTCGTCTTTCAACTCACTGATGAAAACTTACATGAATTGCTTCATTTTTGAACAGGATTCTGCAAATAGAAATACAGGATTTTTTAAAATTAGTGTTAACTTCTTTAGTGAAGTTGTATTGCTCTTTTGAGACATTCGCTCACTGCCAATTATTTATCTTTTTGTCAGGTACGACTGGTAAAGCATCATCTCCACCACCTGTGATAGACACGAGACAAATGAGTGAGAAGCTGGAGACTATTTTGTATCAGCTCCGTCAGGTGACTCGAGAGAGGGATGAGCTGCGCAAGCAACTTGCACTGTCATCTCCTGGGTCAACCTTTGATGACTGCAGGTAAACAGAAAGGGAAGGTAGCATTTTAATTTAGTCTTCAGTAGTATTTTCAAGTGTCTTGACACCTGTAAAGCATTAAGGAGCTTGCATTGTATGTATGTTGCTTGTAACCTACTTGCATACTGGTGAAGTAGCCACATCCATGTTTCAGAGTTTTCATCTGTTGAATGCGTATTCCTACTTTGTCCAGCAATTTTTCTGCGGGACTGCGGGGAGAAGGTTTCATCTCTGTGTTGAAAAAAGAAAGCAAAGAAGTTGCTTAGGCTTCATGGGCTTTGTTGTGGGAAGAGAAAGAAGACAGTGGATTAAGCATTTGGTGTTTTGAAAACAAGAGAGAAGAAAGGGAAATAGCTCTGAATACTTGGCTGGAGAACAGAAATGAGGAGTGGACAAAAATCTCAGCTATTCCTATGCTTCTGCAAGGAGAGAGAGGTTTGGATTTCTGCTGAGTGTTTTTTAGATGATCAGTTTCCTGGTATACATACATTGGGGAGCTTGTAGCAGAAATATGTTGAGAATAAGGAACTCTCCTCCACTGAACCTGCTTTCAAAGTCGTTTAATGGCCTGCAGGCTTTTCTAGCTCATTCTAATTTGAGGGCTGACATGTTATGAGGAAAATAGTACTCAGAGTATGAATTAATTGTAAATAAGGGATTTATTGGGTAGGCTATAGAATTAGTTTATTTTGAAGGGTTAAAGATCTGCTAATGTTTAAATATGTCTGGGTACACTGAGCACTTTTTGCACTGAGCCCCTGTGTAGAACCTTGGAAAAAATTGTGTGTCACTGAATCTGAAATAAGAGCAAAGAACAGATTTTCTGGGAGGTGTTGCCACCATGTGTACCTTTTCTGAACTTTAATGTTTTGTTGTTGTTTGTTTCTTAATCAGCTATGTCTGTATGTGGTCAGGTGGTTAATTTAACTTTTTGTCTGTATGAGAAGGTTAAGATTTGAACCAGGGAACTGGCTTTGAGAGAATCTGGACATTTTAATAACTCAGTAGCTTCTCATCTTAATGCCCCCTTCCTCCCTCCTTGAGTTCTGAGGACTGCTTTAAAAGCATCATGTTCTATATAATGGTCTCAAAGCGTTGTGGGGATGGGAAGGGAAAAGGTTGTCAAATGTCAACATCTTTTGCTCAGCTTCCAGTTACTTAGTTAAATAGAAGGATTTCTTCTTTGAAGTTACTCGAGCTTAGGCATAGAGGATTTTATGGCTCACAATAATCTTCTGCATAATCCAGGATGCTGTTAATAAGGTTCTGATGAGCTGTCCTCTAGACTGCCCTAGTTTTCTCTTTGTCAAATCAATCCTTTGCTTTCAGTGTAGGATTTGTATGTTGTATGAAATATGAATGTTTATAGCTTCAAGAACAACCCATCAAAATAAACCTTGTATTTGAACAGTCCCTGGACAGTACATGTTAGATGGAGAATGTTGGCTTCCAAACAATCAAATATTTGAAGAGTGGGAAATGCATGAAATTATTAATTGACATTCTTTTCCTTCAGTGTAAAAGCAACTACTCCTCCCATCTGCCTACACATCCATGGTTTTTGAAATCTTACTGGTATTTGTTTTACTTTTTGAGTTCTTTCCTCTTATAAAACTAATCTTCAGCCTTCCAGGTGTCAAAGTCCAGACATGGTAAACTGTTAATGCTGAAGTGTGGAAGCCGAGAGATGATTATGTGGATGGTGACTTTTACTACCCTGGCTTTGTTCTCCTGGCTGTGTGTGCTGCTGTAACTATGGCTGTACGAAACACAGGTGGTGCAGAGGCAGACCTTGACACGTCACCTTGGATGCTTCACGGCAGCTCACAGCACACTTGTAGTCTGAGCTGTGCTGGCTGAGGAGGTTGCAAAACAGAGAGCTGTTTTCCAAAGCAAATGTTGACTAAGTCTAGAGCAGTGGCAGAGGAGCCACAGCAGTGGATTGTGATGTGCTGAATCAGATCAGCATGTGCCATCCTGCTGGACAGGAGTAGGATTGCTCATGCTGTGCTTGTGGATTGACAGTGACTGTATTTGTGCATGTGTGCTGGTGATTAAGCAAAGATTTAACCAAATAATTTAGCATGCTCAAGTTGCACTTTATAGACTTAAACTTGCTCTTATTACTCACATAATAGTAATAGTAGAAAAGAACCACAACACAAATAAAACCCCTGAAAACTGTCTTTCATAAGAGATTGTTTTATGTGTAATCTATAATTGTTGTTGCATTACAATAATAAATGATAACTCCTTGGAAGTTGTTAGATAGGGATTGCCCACAAAATTGGACCTGTGGTTGGCATTAGCTTTTACATGAGCATCAGATACATGTAAATGTCAGTCTCACTGTGACCTTGATTTATGGCCAGGGTAATTCCACTATAACACTAAGGATTTTTTAAGTTCTTATACAAATATCAGAAAAACAGTTGGGCCTTTGACACTAGCATTTTAAATTTTGTTAATGTTTGAACAGGTGCTTCCCAAGGTAGTAACTGATACTTCTCCTTTGTTGAAATCGTAGTTCTCTGTGTTTTCTGGGGCATGTGAGCATAAAACCATGGTGGTCTTGCTTAAACAAGGCTCAGCCCCTGCATGCAGTTGAATGGACTGTTGTGTTGCAACAGTTTTGATTTTTGACTTCTGACCAATATTCCTTCTTGTCTTATTCCTGTTTTTCTTGCTGAGACATAAAGCCTCGGCACAGCAGTGTGGGACATATGGCCTTGGATATCCATGTGGTTTTTATTTCATGTAGATGAGTTAGAATGCAGAATGTTATTGGTGGCATTGCTGGTCCTTCCTCATTGTGTAGGTTGGCTAACTTGTGTAGTTACCTACATGGTCTCCATATGTTTATAGGTGGTTTGTTAGGTTTTTAATGTTGGTTTGGTTTGGGTTTTGTTTGGTTGGTTGGTTTTGCTTGGTTGGTTGTTTTGGTTTTTTTTTAGAATGTCGGTGTTACTTCAGCAATATGACATACATGTGATGGATGTTAGACTTGTAGGACAAGTTTCACCATAGCTTTCAGACTGGCCTAATAGTTTAATATGAGCATCTGTTCACTGGTCTCAGTAAGCTTAATGTTACGGCTGAGAGTTAAAATGTGCTCCAATTAATGCTGTCATTTAAGACTGTGCTGGACAGATGGTATCTACTTTCAATAATTTCACCCTAAGGTCTAATTTAAATCAATAACTTGGGGTTTTAGTGATTCTGTCAAGGGTGTGAACATTTCAAATCAAGTTTAATTTATGCTAACTACATCTGTATTTTGAAAGAACAACTGTTCACTAGTTGCAGTGATGTCCATAATACTGTGTGAGTAACATACTACTTTTGGTGCACCTCAAGAATGAATTTAAAAATACCCTAAAAGACACCCCTGTAGACATGACTTGAACATTTGGTTACTTTACGTGATTTTGGATTTTAATTGTTGGTAAAGTTCATTAATCAAGGAAGGGGTTTTTGTTTTGGTTTTTTTTTTCCCAGAAGCACTTCTCTAGAGAAAAGAGAAAAGGAGGAATTACAATTGTAAGGCCTCACTACTCAGCAGCCCAGATGCAACTGAGTTGCCAAAAAGTGCCTTATATCATACACACACCCCCTGAAAATCTGTAAACCAGATGTGGCTGGCATTTCTTTTTTTTAGTTTTGTTTTTTTTATTATTATTTTTTGAACAACTCTTACTACTGCAGTAGTGCAAAACCATTTTCATTTCGATTCAATTGCCAGCTGCATTTCAGTTCCAGAACCCATGTTGCTGTTTTTTGTATGAAACAAAGAAAATTCTGATTGCTTTTCAGGCTGTGCGTACAGAGAAGCCATTTGAGGGAGTTTGAGGAAGAGTGATCTGTGCAGCAATGGAGCAAATCTGATATGAAAACAAGCAGAGTTAAATTAGAAAGCAATTGTTTTCTTTTGAAGGCATTGGTTTTCTCTTTTGGTGGTTTGCTGGTTATTTTTTTCATTGCCTGTGGGGTTATGAGAGACCCAGGATACGATACAGGGACAGATATCAGAAGCTTCATTTTGAAACTAGGAAATTCAATAGTGCAAAAATCCTGTGACTATGCAGAGGAGGAACAGTTCAATTTAGAGTCTCTTTTAGAAGCTTAGTGCTACAGAGCAAGAAGACATAATCCTGCTAATTTAGTTTCTAGTATGAAATACAAATCTAATTAATTCTAATCTACAAATAAAGGTATAATGTACAAGCACCATACATTCTAGACGTAATCTATGCTGGTCCATTGCTTGACTACATAGATTATTTTAGAAAATTTCTCTCCCAATCATCCAAAAGAAATTTGAGTCAAAAGTTTTATTTTGACTTACTTGGACTTTTATTTTGTTCAGTTTACTGAAAAATGCTTGTTGGAGATTATATTGTGTTGGAGATTTCTAATAACCCAGATTTTGTTCAAATAATTGTCTTATGGAAATGTGAGGTAAATTCTGACATGTTTTCTGATTCATTTATAGTAGCTTAAAAGAATATGGTAGCACACAATCAAGTGTGTAATTCAGCACAATGACTTGGTCAAATAGGTCAAATTCTGCCAGCATAGATGTGTGTGTTTGTATCCCATTGGAAGTCAGTCTTTCAAGCCTGTTTTTCCTAGGGAATTATAGACAAGGTCTTTCAGCTGCTGCCTATGAGAAGCTTTTTTTAGCCCAGGTCTGCATGCACACCCAGCTGACTTTGGCAACCTCTTCCAGTCCTACCCTCACTGCAGGTCTGGGCTTTGTCACTGAGAGTGTGACTTGATGGCACAGGAAAGCTGAGTGTGCTGTGATGGACTTGTTCTTGTATCAATTGAAGTTCTGTTCTGTGGTAGTATTGCTGCTCAGAATAGAGGGACATGCAGGCTCAGTACTATTTTTGGCCGTGTTAGGGACAGTTAGTCAGACAAAATCATCCCATTATTGGATGTTACATCTCAATATAAAACTACAAGTTCAAGTCAGTGACTTTCTATTAGTGGCTGTATTTTAATGGAAACTGGTCAGTATTAAAGTATATTATAACCTAAATATCAACAGTTGTGTGATAGCATTTTTTTATTAGATAGTAATTTCCCCAGGCTTTTCATTCACTTTAGTACCTGATGTTTGACCTCATATTCTTTTTCCATGCTAGGCCTAGTCCAAAACCAAATCATGATTATGAAAGGCTAAAGATTCAGTGTATGAAGGCCATGTCAGACCTACAGTCTCTACAGAACCAACACACCAAGACGCTGAAAAGGTGTGAAGAAGCAGCAAAAGAGGCAGATTTTTATCAGTAAGTATTAGTAAAGCTGTACAAGGTAAGAGTTTACCAGTCTCTGCTGGATCAAAAAGTATTAGAACATGGTCATTGTGTAATTTTTTAATGCTGTTTTTCCACTTAAATTGCAAGATCGATGCTTGCATCAGATAAAACGTTTCTGGCCCATTTGAAATGATCAAGTATGGACTGCTTGTTTTACTTTTAGGAATTTGAGATAGAAATCCCCAATGTCTTCATGGGATCAAAAAAGGAAGCCTGATTACTGATATGAAGTTGCAATCTAATAGTTTTACTGTCAGGCAAGAGAGCAGAGTATAATCCAAGAGAATGGAATTTCTTAACTCTTTTAATAGATTGTGATAGCTCTCTTGACAATTTGTGAAAGTTTTAACTGAGGTTAAATTCAAATGTTATTTTCTCCTGCAGTAGTTGTTAAAACGCCATGTTCTTTTTTTTTTTAAAAGAGTTGGCATTCTAAAGAATTTAGCATTTCCACTGAAATCTGAATGACAGCAGATTAATAACCTACATGTAAAGATTATGTATGCTTAATTGTGGGAATATAATTTGTGGAAAGGCTTATTTTTTTAAGAGGTTGTTCTAATTTTAAGGAAACTTTTTTAATGCTTGGGTCATTCTCTGCAGGAAACATTGATATTTTACCTCATAAGGAAGGAATACAACATATCTTAGAATGCAAATTTTTTATATATAAATACATATTTAAACATTTACCAGCAAGTATAAGAGTTTAAGTAGAATCGTTCTCTTTCAACAATGGAATTCTTGTCAGTATCCAGAAGTTACTTTTTCGATTTGCGGTAGTAAAATACATTCAGTTGACTCATCTGCTCTTTTTCAGCATTGGTTTAGTCTAATTTTAGACTTGTACTTTGAATTTTAATCTGAGTGATAGCCTCCTCATGTGACTCTCAATTGTTTAAGTGAGAGTGTATTTCTTTCAATAATTATAGCTGGCATAGTGAACTTCAGAGGAAATTTTTATCTTGAGCATAGTTGAAACATACATAGTGTGTTTTTGTTGGTTGTGGAGTTCCTTTGATAGTTTGGGGGTTTTGTTTGTTTTTAAAACAGTAGCACACAAGGAGATTTTTTTCGTTTTCGTCTATGTTTTGTTTAGCTGCTACTCAGCTGAGGAGCTCGAGAGAAAGTGGAGATGATTGGTGGGATATTTCCTGTTATCTCAAGAATCATCATATTATGCTGTTTGTGTTTGTCTGCCTGCTTTTAATGGCTGTGAAATGGCGTTGACAGGTGGCATAAATCCATCATCTCTTCTGATGAGGTTTAAGAGTACTGTGTACTTCCATGTATTTTCATACTTACGTCCCTCTTTGTTTCTTTTTTTTTTCCTGGTGCTTGGAATAGACAAATATGCAGAATTGAGTTAGTTTGACCTGCTTTCTTGGTAGGAAACTCATGCTTGAGATGAATTACTTCAGGACTTTGTCCTTGCAAACTGGCCTCTAAGAGCATTTTTTGTGTGCTGTGACAGCACGTTGCACAGTCGGCTGCTGAGCGACCAGTCCCAGCTGAAGGAGGACATGGATACCCTGAAGAGGAAAAACACGCAGTTGGTGCGGGAGCACAATCACCTGCAGCAGTCCTGTGAGGAGATGAAGAGACTTCACGACGAGGATCAGAAGGAGATAACAGACCTGCGCAGCCAGCAGCAGCAGGTGGGCCGCGGCCTGCAGCGTCTGTGCTGGAAGAGATCGTGGATCCTTGTTTACATAAAGAAATCTGAATGTGCAGCGCTGCTGCCTTTGGTGTCTTACTGGTTCTCAAACAGCCTCCTTACCTTGCACAGTATTAGGGCAGGCAATGATATCTTGATTATTAATTGATTTAATGCAGAGATGAAAAAGTGTACATAAAGATTGTATATGCATGATCTTTTTTTAAAATGGGTAGAAAGGCATCGAAAATCTAACTTAAAGTTGCAAAGTGATTAAAAAGATTACTGTTTTCCCCTGGGTATTTTAGGGGACAGGGCTTACTTTAAACTTCCATGCTATGTTTATTGTTGGTTTTTTGGGAAGAATCACAAAAGGTTGATTAATGTTTTTGAACTTCAGACAAAAAGAGACAAAGAGTTGGACACTTCAGAACTTTATATCACAGGCTGTCTCCAGGTCAGTGTTGTTCACATATTCTGAAAGTTTAAAAAGGATAATACCAAGGAGCAACTGGTTGTATCAGGTCCACTGTTCACCTATGAAAAAGTCTGTTCACTTAGTTAGAATTGTTACAGTACATGTGGAATGGTTAAAGAGAATATCTCGGTTCACTGTGTGTAGGCTGATTCACAGGGCAAACTTGCAAGTCAAACATTAGGCTTCAGAAGCAAAATCTGTGCAAGCCAAAATAATTATTTGCTAGGGTAGGAGGGGCAAAGGTCAAAGCAAGCTGGATGTGTGGAATGGTACTTCAGGAGGTGTTTGAGGGTAGTGCAAAGAGGAGTGAAGATTTTTTCTTCCTTTTTATCCATTTCTCTAACGCTGTCTTGCGAGTTCTTCTGTGAAACTGTTTAGTGGCTTTGTTCAGAAGATAGCAGAAGTGGTTTGCTGTGTCAGCCTGGGCAGATAGCTTAGTTGGTCTGTGCCTCAGTTTCCCAGTCTGCAAAGCAGGGATGCAAAACCTCCGAGAGAAGGCTATTCTATTCTGCCATTCTGTCCCGAAGCTTGGCGTTATCTGGAAGCACAGAAGGAGGCTGAAGTGTCATTGTCAGGATTGATTTAAAGAAATCAAGTCTCACGTCAACATCATGATTAAACCTTTAAAGAAAATGATGTATGTGACTCTTAGTGGGAAAATTGTGTAACTCCATTTCTCAGCTTGTCAGAGTGAATCATGGTGTCCTGAAGGTGTGCCAAAAGTCTTACCTTGTCCCTGTAATTTCTCGTATGAATTAGTCTAACTCTGTGTTGATCCCTCTGATGCGTTGTTTCGTTGTCAGGCCATAGCAAAATACATATTGGTGGCCTCAGACAGCAAAAGCTTTTGATCAAATTACTCTTTGTGTGGGATTGTCTTAGATTTGCTGTGTAGCAGCTGACCAGCTTAAGTTTCTGCTGCTCACATATGGAGTTTCATGTTGCCGTGGCTGTGTTCCTTGGGCCAGCTGGGGCTATTTACTTTCTTTCAGACTGGGATTTTGAATGGGAGATGTTTATTGCACTGGTGTGTCCATCTTCCTCTGGCAAATCTCTGTTAGCAAGTTTATGCTGCGTTCCATCCAACTTCTTCTATATTAGTCCGTCTTTTCTTTAATTATTTAGTGTGTTTTCAACATAAATACATTCCATATATGCATTAGACAGTGAGAAGTGGTTTGTTTCTGTTTGGATTCTTAAATAATTTGTTCTCAAACCTGTTCTTAAACTCCTTCGGGAAATAGTCTTCAGGAAAATAGCTTTCTTCGTAGGTTAAATCTATGTATTTACATTTTAGGTATGCCTACAGTTTACCACGTGTTTAGCTTATCTGAAATGGTTGACTGAAGCATGCTGGCTAATCATGTGTCCAGCTTTGTGCAGGTTATGCTGCTGAATCCATCGAGGATTGGGATGTGTGTGGAAATAGCCCAAGTGCCGTCTCGTTCCAGGGCCATTTTTATAAATCTTGGTTAGTTAAAGGAGACCAGGGTCAGGCCGAAGAACTTTTGTCTCTGTTACCTTGCCTGTGTAGCAAAGTGGTTTATTAGCAATGACAGTTGTTAGCCTCTACCTCTGGGCGATGAAGAGTGGGCAGCCTCTTGCTCTCCCTTTCCCTTCTGGTCTGTGGGCATCCAGGTTCCTCCATGTTCAGGAACTGGTCCTTGCTCTGAATATAAGACACAAAAGATGAGGAGCCATTTTGTACAGAATAGCTGCTGTGTGCTGGGTTTTAAATTTTTATAGAACTCATGTTTTCTGTCTTTTTTCCTTCTTTTTTTTATACTTTTTATTTTCAGATAGTTAGGGACATACCTCTGTAGGCTAATGTTAGTATTGTATAATTCCTGGTACCCCTCTATACAGAGCATTCCTGTTTCTTCCCAGTGCTCCCTCAGGGCCAGATTTCAATTTAAAAGACAAAACCAGAAAAAAGGAGCATAGAATTAAAGGGAAAAAGAAGACTTTAGGCTTTATTTCAGGCATTTTTTTTTGCCTTTTGAGAATGAACAAAGACTGGATTTGCTGACACTCATTAGGGCTTTCTTATGTTGTTGCTGGTCATGTATCATCAGTGTTGCAATTTACAGCAAGATTCCTATGCCAATATAGTAATTTAAAACTAAGATTCAGGTCAGGCTTTATTCATGTTTAAATGGATTTTTCTCTTCCTGTTCATCTTTTATGTATGTTTTTTGAAAGACAAACCTCTATGGGAAGTTCTCAGATGAAATATTGTATGAATATTAAAATAATATGCCTTAGTGTATAACATATTTTGGCTATATTTTATTCTCATTAAGTTTTTAATTATTTAATTCCTTCAGAGGATACAGGCAACCTATTGTGAATGCCACCTCGTGGGCATCTCCTAAATTACCACTATTATCTTGGTCATCGAGTAGTGATTATCTCTTTTTAAAACTACAAGTATTTCAAAAACAACATGGGTTTAATAGGTGTTCATAGCAATTGCCATTAGAGAGAGATTTTCATGCACTTGTGAACTTGTGATAAAGCAGACTTTTAACTCAACAGAAAGTAGATGTAATAATGCTTAGAGTAACAGTGGCACTTAGAAGAGGTTCAGTCTTTCCTCAGTCATTAAAAAGAGTGATTACTAAAATTGGTTAATATATTTTTGTTCTAATTTCGTTTTTTAGGTACATGTTTTAAATCAAATTTCTTGAACTGAGTAACAGTAAAGGTTATTGATAGAGTTTCTGGTGGTTTTTTTAAGGTTATGAAGCAAAATGGATCATCAGAGATATTAAATAAACTTTACGATACAGCAATGGACAAGCTGGAGGGTGTGAAGAAGGACTATGATGCCCTGAGGAAACGGTACAACGAGAAGATCGCGAGCCACAACACGGACCTGAGCCGCCTGGAACAGGCGGAGGAGGAGAACAGACGTCTTCAGAAACAGATCGACATGCTAATGAAGCAAAGGGACACAGCCATTCATTTCCAGCAGCAATATTCATCCTCTCTTAGGAGGTATAACCGAGTTTTGATACCTTTGAGGTTTTTTGTGATGTCATTAACAATTCTAATGTAGCATCTTATTTTCATTGTGCTAGAATCGCAAATACCTTTCTAATCTTTTTTCTAAAATTTTCCTCTAGTGTATGTAATCTTGGTGTGATGAGTAAGCATGTGTATTTAAATAAAATTTTCTGGAAGGTTCTAGAATGTGTGATGGGGATGCTAATTTGGAGAAATGGTGCATTATCTTAAGAAAAGGGTTTCCCGGTTATGGTTTTGGAATAGTATGAGGAATTTTAACCATTGTTTAGTTCGTGTGACGAAGGGATACTCTGCTTTTCAACCTGTGTTTATTTTTAGTTGTAGATACAGGAGTCAAATATAACCAGAATTTTGTTAAACCTCAGACTTGGTCCTAAACAAACTCTTTGACTCGTGGTGAGCCTGTATATGTATTTCCTTTTTTAAATCCTAAAAGCAAATCAATAAGGGAATATAATTTCTAAAAGTGTTTTGCAAATGAAGATCATATCAAGCCTAAGTTAACTTTTCATGGTATTAGAACTGCAGACTGTAGGGGACTGTGAGACAGGGCTTGGGGCTGGCAGCAGATTTCTCTGGCTGCAGGTGTTTGGGAGTCTTGCTTCACTGAGAAGGTGCTGCTGTGAGCAGTGCACATGTTAAAAAAGAAGGGCACAGACACTCATTCCACATTTACCCCCTCTCTGCTCCTTGATATCAAACCTACACAATTAACCATATGGGACAGGCAGGACATCAGCGCACACACAAGGACTGCAAAGAGCATCCATGGGTGTGTTAAGAATGTTTTCATTGACTGTTAGGGGTGATACACAACTCCCACAGACCAAAGCCAAAAAATGTTTTTTACCACATTCGTAGATGGTTCCTTATAATCGTTATGGTTCAGTCCTTAAAGAGGTTCTCCAATGTTTTTTAAGGTTCACTGACATTCCTAAAGCAGTGGTTATTTTGCAGCACAGAGAATACATTTTCTAACAAGTCCTCCGTGGTTATGTTTTTCCAGTGGCTAAGTTTGGTTATCCAGTCAAATCCTTAATGTATGAAAATGGGTAACGAGTGTCTTACTGGTATTTCCCCTTGTTTTTAGGTTTGAATCAGTACAGCAGGAACTAAGCAACACCACAGCACAAAACAAAGAGTTGCAGAGAGAGATGGAGCGATTACAGTCAGAGGTGACAAGGTTCAAAACAATGCAGCTGAAAGCAGCCAAGGATGCAGAAAAATACAAGGAAGAAAGGGATTCAGTTTTCAATGAGTACCGCCTCATAATGAGTGAGAGAGATCAAGTAATCAAAGAGGTAGATAAGCTTCAAACAGAACTGGAGCTTGCGGAGTCCAAGCTGAAGAACACTTCTTCTGAGAAGCGAGTGGCCAGTGAAGAGATGGAAGCTTTAAGACAGGTACTAAGCTATCATTTTAATGGGGAAGGGAGATGACTATATGCTGTTGATGCTGGAATCGGGAATGTATGACTGATTAATGGAAAATAGGAATCCACTGCAAAGAGGAAATTGTGTTCTGATGTTTTCCTATAGCAGTCCTTTTTACTGTCAATTTCCATCTTTGAACAGAATACCTGTCAGTTGAAATTTGCTATTCACTTGACTTAATTCTGTTCTGCTTATTATAAATCCTTTCCTTGGCTGTGTTAGTCTTTTATACCTTCTTAAGTAATGCTTTCTATAATAATATAGGTCTAAATATTCATTATTTTTAACTTTTAACCTCTACAGGAACCACTGGATACTGTCTGCTGTGGCTTAAGACGGTACATGATCAAGTCATCTCAAATACTTTTGCAAAGCCTGTGCTGACATGCATGTTCTTACTCATTTGCCCTTCTACTGCCTTTAAGTTAAAGAGGATATTTTGAAGATTTTTTCTTTAGAATTCAGGCATGCCTTAAAGTGTGTGAAACCAGCACTTTCTATTTTTCAGCAATATGTTCTTGAAATGTGTATATCACAGCCATGTCAGAATGAGGCTGTTATGATTTCCAGAACACAACTTGCTGCTCAGTTTCATTTCTGCTGACATGCATTCACTTGACAATTTGATTTACAAATACTCAATTCAGCATGAAATAGATACAAGCAAATGTATTCCATTGCTTATAAATCTCATTTTACTCTTTTCACAGCATTACAGCTGAACAAAATATTCTTACAAAAAATCAACCGTGGAGCTTTCTTTTAAATAAATAACACCTTTTTTTGAGGAATATAATGTGGATTGTGACATGTGGCATCAGAGCTTCTAAATATGACTAAATTCTGGTTTTAAGAAGTCATATTTTCCAGCCCTGCATATTTGTCAGCTCAGTAATTCAGCTCTGCAGTGAGTGAGGTTTTAGTACATTTCATACCTCTTCTACTTTCATCGAAGCATTTAAGCCAATCAAAATGTCTGTTGATTTCAGTGGGATTAGGGTGGGTTAGAAATACTCACGGAAAAAGCCAGAATTAGTCATTCTGCTCCAATTTGTTATATCTGCCATTGTGGCACTATGAGTAATTTGCCAAAGTGCCTTACGGGGCAGGGAATTAAAATTTTAAATGCATGGGTATTGGCTTAAAAGGGTGTTTGAACAAGAATCAGCAAGAGCCTAGAACTGGTGAGTGTGGTGCTGGCAAGGTGGAGACACATGTTTTTCTTCACCCCAAGAATGGGCCCTTCAGAAAGCAGCAATAACTGCTGCTCTAATGTTCTAAAAGGTGTACAATAGCCGTACTGTGAATTGTCTTTTTGTTCCCATTTTTCTTTCCTGTAGCTATGGCTCTTCTTCTAAAGAGGTATGTTCTTGTGTCACATAGTACTGGCTTGCTGCAGCCATGTTCAATGCGTAACGGATTTTCTAGTTTTGTCAACGAAAATGTTTGAAACATTGAAAAAATGTATCGATCAATGTATCGATTCACTTGAAATAGTATCCTGAAATATGTCCCCTGTAAGAGGGATTATCCTCTCAGTGCGTAGTTGTTCTGGTGCTCTCTGAAAAGGCAACTTAATGGTTTTCGCTTTTCTTGTGATGTATAGCACCTTTCAATGCCCCATTATGTGGTGCTCATGGATTGTTTGAAACAGCACTGAACCCATTTAGGTAATTTTAATGTAGTTTCTTCCCTAAAGCTTGTGTTTGCTAGTGTACCTTTGGTGTCCTGGAGAAACTGTAAAGCAACTGAAATGGAGAAGAGGTTGACTTTTTAAGGCATTGTATCTGAGCAGCTACTGATGAGGTCAGACAGTTAATTTCCAAGTTAGACATATAAGCATTTATTAGTCACACATGCCCAAACTTACTGGTTCAATAGACATGTAAAATGTACTAATTTTCTGGTATTTATAAATGATAGAAGAAATCTCATGATTTTTGCACTAATGGACAGTTTTGGATTAAGTTCCTGTGATCTCAGCCACTCAAAGCCAGGAGTTGTATGTTAGAGATTTCCCCCTCTCCTTTCTCCAATGGCATTTTTTTGTATGGCATAATCTTCTCCTCTGCAAATACTTAGAATGTTATGTTTCATCTCAGTGATAGTCGGTTTTCCCCTCTGTTTAACATATCTGGTATATTTTGTCCTTATGTTATATTCAGATGTGAGAACTTTCTTAAAACATAAAAATAATTCACAAATTCAGAATCATTCAACTCAAACTGCTCTACTGTTTTCAAACATAAGCTGTTCTAGTCAGTGCCAAATGGTGTATTTCCCTGTGCTGTCATGCTGTAATTTTGTGCAAATGTCAGGAAAAAGACAGAGGTGAAATTTTGCCACTGACCACTGGAGCCAATGGCTGCTCTTATTTGGATAGTTTATACTAAGCATGCTAAATTAAGCTGTGGTAGTGTCTGTTTTTTCCAATCACTTTGAAGAACTGTAAATTCTTGTTTAGTGAAGGTCTTGCTGAGAACTTTCCCCCTGCCTTGGTGACTTTCATCTCAGCTGGTTGTGGGAAAAGACTGAATATTTTTGTGTATGTTTTATACATACATTTGAATGCATGTTTTATACAAACTATAGTTAAACTGCGCAAAATGCTGTTTTCAGTACTAAAACTTGTCTGCAGCAACAGTTCAGGGATTTTTTTCTCTTCACAGTTACTGAGAAAGGAAGGTCTTACTGGTGTTGAAAGCACTTGGGTGTTCTGGTAATTCAGATTCATTTACAGACTGAGTCATTAATTTTAGCGCTTGTCTGCTACTGTACAGCAAAAATGGCTCTCATAATGTCATTGTTAATAGTCTGACTAGCCTTTACTAGATGCACATCTCAAAAACAATTCTGTTAGTAAAGCAAAATGCAATTGTCATCTGTGCTTTTAAATATTCAGTTTTATTCTTTGCAAACTGTAGAGGTAAATAGAACGAAAATCAGTTTATGGCCTGATGTCTTTCTATCCTTAAGTACTTGAACCCTTTCTTTCTATTGCTTTTGAGAGGTTAGAGTCTCTGTCTCTGGTGAGCTTTCTGTGATCAAAACATCAGTAGTTTCCAGCTAGGAGTGCCTGTGTGTAGAAGGACTTCTTTGTAGCCATTGACTGAATGCTTCTAGAGAGGCTGACCTATCTGAAAATTTAGTGACATGGAATTGGATTGTTTCAATGACCCATCCTTCTAATGGGAAGTCTAATTTAAATAATTTTGGAAGGGCAAATTCTGTTTTAGAACACGTCTACATTTGCCTTATCTTTTTTATTACAATGCAGTTGAATTCCACACTTAAGGTAGACTGTCATTCTGCTTTATAGAATATTGTAGTTTTAGCTTGGAACATTCTGTAGCACATTGGTATCTTAATGGCATATAACTTTAATGTTCCTTTAAAACTTATGGAGAAGCTGTAAATTATCTAGTCTAAATTATTTCAGGCCTGTAAAACTGCAGCAGTTGTTTAATAATATATGTAATATATTCTTACCCTTTGCCATATTTAACAATTTTTTTTTAAAAAACCAAGTCTGCCTGGTTAATAACCTTTTCTCATTTAGATTCCTCAAAGCTATGAGTGCTCCCAGAATCTTGCTTACTTTAGACAAAACACTGTGCTCATGTGATGGTGTGATATTTTTACTACCACATTTAATATTCTTTTCTAGTACTTACTTGTATGTAATGTGATCTGCTCCCATCTTTCAGAACATTAGTGGTAAACTCTCAAGGCTTTTAAGGTGTCATAACATGTATCCAACTGGAAAGATGAACTGTTTCCTTCTGAACTTAACCTACTGCAAACAATGGATCTCATTTTAGGAGCTAAACTCTGCTCTAGTGGAAAGAGATCGAGCGATTTGTGAGAGGAATGAGTTACTGGAAAAATACTGTCATGAAGTGAAGGACAAAGCTGAGGCCCAGAAGGAACTTGATCAAGCTTGCAAGGATATAGAGACAGTGAAGGAAGAAAGAGATGTTGCCAGGAAAGAGAGAACAGAAGCTATCATCCAGAGAGACCATCTGCTGAGGGAATATTATCAAGCCCGTCAGGTATTGCTAGTCTTCACTGATGCCTTTTTCTTTCTTAGCTTAGTTAGGTCAGTAACTTGCAACAGATTAAAGGTCTGGGCACATTGGGAGCCTTCCCTCTTTTCCTCAAGTCACTCTAAAATACATAAATGTGCACTTAAGTTCTTCAGGACTTACTGACAGAAATTCTTGTTTGAAATAAATACAGTTGTGCTTCATATTAAGTTTCTGTTGGTAAATATAAATAGAAAAAATTTACATTTCAACCAAATTGTAAGTCAATAAGTTCTAGGTTAATTAGTTTCATTTATATTCTTGAAATTAACCACATGCAGTTGTTTGCAAGCCCACAGCTTGTGGTGGGCTGTACTGTTGTAGTTGGCTTGTGTTATTGTGCTGCAAGCTTGGAGTTTTCTCTGTGTATTTGTCTTACTGTTGTCACCATCTCTCTTGTTCAAAATAGGGAATTTTGGAGGGACAAGTTAACTTAAGAATACATTAATTCTTATCTAAAAGAAGAAGCATTAAATAAAAACTTTGTTTCAATTCCATTGCACTTCAATTTCATTGCTTTGGAATTAAGGGACCTGTATGAATCCCAAGTCTTGGGATTGTTGTCCCAGGGTAAATAACAGGCGTTAATGCAGGAAATATGTATTGTAACTGCGTATAGTAGTGTATCTGATTTCTGAATATACTTGAAGGGTTTTCTGTCTGCTAAGCAGAACAAGATTAAAGCATATCTTTGTCATCTCTGAAAAATGAAACATTCACTGATGTTATTTTGAAGTGAGGATTCTTATTCATGTAGTTGTACAAATTTGTGTGCTACTGGATGAAATGCATTATAGCAGATTTTATCTTTCCTCTCACCCCCCCAAAGTTGCTGCTAAAATAAATGAATATTTTTCATGAAATCATAAGACTTGAATACCTCAGGCAACATACAGATAGTAAAAGCTGTTTGTGCATATGTACCTAAAAATTGTGCCTAAAATACTTATCTGTGTTTCTTAATTCCTAGATACAAGATTCTGCTACCCTAGACATAGAAAGAGCAAACAAAGAAATTGAAATGCTTCGGAAGCAATATGAGGCAATGTCACAAGAACTAAAGGAAGCTGTCCAGGAAGCAGAAGTAGCCAAGTGTAGGAGGGATTGGGCCTTTCAAGAGCGGGATAAGATTGTTGCAGAAAGGGAAAGCATACGGTAAACAACTGCTAGATGATACCTGAGTGATCTCTGTAACACCTGGTGCGCAGTTGATGCAGTTTTAGGATGGCTGGATTTTCCTAGCACTTCCTCTGCATTAGCTGTCACATGGTGATTTCTTTAAAATGTTGAGGGCATCTTACAAGATCTTTGTCGTTTTCTGTGCTTTCATAACCCGCATGTCTGTAGTAAGTACCCTTGAGTCTGACAGCACTGCCGTGTAGGAACAGCAAATCGTGCATTCTTCTAAGCATGCTGTACTAATAATCCTGCAGTAGCTTTAGTCCTGCACGTAATTCTTTGCTTGTGGGGGCATGCACAAAAAGTATCCAACATATTTGCTGCTCAATATGTCTAAGGAACTAAGAAAAAATACTTAAATAAGGGGGTTTTCTTCTAGTTTGAAGAAGATAAGTAGAAATAAGTTTCTGAAAGGCATGAAGAATTAAGGCCTGACAAATGTAATTTTCTTCTTCCTTATCCTTTTTTATTTTGCAGATAGAAACCTTTTGAAACTGCTCTTTGAAATTTTACATTAACTATACAATGCGGTAAAACCAGTTTACTTTAATAGGGTTTTAAGTAACTAGATTGAAACTTTTTTCTTTTGAAGAACTTTGTGTGACAACTTGAGGAGGGAGAGAGATCGGGCTGTGAGTGACTTGGCTGAAGCTCTTCGCAATCTGGATGACATGAGAAAGCAGAAAAATGATGCTGTTCGTGAACTGAAGGAACTGAAGTATGTTAGAGAAATGATCAAACTGCATGAAAGTTTGTGATAAACACTTCATATTGTTAGCTGTGTTCTTAAGTAAACAATATGTTGTTACAGCTGTAGGCGGCCGGCATTCATGTTATTGTGTGTGGAAGCATTGCCTATATTTTCACTTATCATGGAAATTATTATGCTGGACAGTATCAGTTTTATCTTATTAATGAGACTCATAGTGTAAGTTTTGTGCTGTGGAGATACACTTAAGCAATACTGGGATCCTTTCACTGAATTCACATTAACTGCGGTTTAGTTCCTCTCAACTAGTTACTCACTGGTTTATGGGAGAGGTTTTGCCATTGGTATTTATCATGCCCTACATACTGATAGAGCTCATCTGAGGGTAAATTAAATACATTTTGGAAGATGTGAGAAACCTAGTTGTGCACTTAGTCATGCAAAAAAAAGTAAGACTATGGTAAGACAATATATATATAAATGGAAAGTCAATTTGATAGCAGACCAAGAATATTGGAAAGACAAGCTGAAGGAAATTTTTCACACAGCTTGGATTTTTGATTTAGAAAACCAAATGTAACATCTATCACAATCATAACATTATTTTTCAGTTTATTTAAAAGGGGGTTTTCTGTGTCTGCAAGTAATAATTTTCTTTGCCTAGGGAAAAGATGGAAAATCAGTTGGAAAAGGAGGCCAGATTTCGACAACTGATGGCCCATAGTTCCCATGACTCAGCCATAGATACAGATTCTCTGGAATGGGAAACAGAAGTGGTAGAATTTGAAAAAGACAGAGTAAGTAAAATCATTCACTACATTGTCTTGTCTATTTGATAGCTCCAAAGTCAATTATATTCTTTAAATACTAGGTAAGATTAAAAATATGATTTTGGTCTTTTTAGTTCTTTACTGCTTGGCAAGGAACCGTGTAGGTGCACATGGAGGCAACAAGTGCAGTTACAACTACATGAAAGTAGTCAATAAAATCAAGCTGTTTTCTAGAAGCTTTATAATTTTCTTCATATGCATTATAAATAAAAATAGTTCCTACATCTAATGTTGCAGGGTACCCAGATCCATGTAGTATAGCAGTCTTTAAGTCTGTGATTCACTGTGGACATGGCAGTGCTAAGGCAGCCAAAACTTAAGATGTGAAGGAAGGATTAGAGGCCAGTCTTTTACTCTTACAGGCAACAACACTTAAAATCTATGCGTGAAATAGTTAATGTTTTACACTATGCTATTTCTCCTACTTTTGCTCATATCTGCTGGTCAGAAATTTTAAAGTATTAAAAGTACTTATCCATGGTTAACATGTATTTTAGGGCAACATTACTGTTCAGTTTGAGAATCTGGGATTGAAAGGAGATGCTAATCTCTTGCTTGTCTGTAGAGGAAATTAAATCCCTGTTCTATTTTGGCATATTAAGTAAAGTTCTTAAGTTTAGCAATCCAGATAACCTCTGCTTCCTCTCATTAGCCTAGCAGTATTTTTCTCCATATAATTTCAGTTTTTTTCGTTGTAGTCTAGAATTTCTATTTTGCTGCTATGTATGTAATTCTTGTATGCTCTTCTTTATGAAATATTTGGCTGGTAGATCACATTGTTAATGTTAATGCCAGAGGACACCTATAACTAATGGAATTGACAGCTTGCATACTTAAGTACAAAAAATAAAAGCTTCCCTGATGCAAGAACCCTATAAATAGAAGTACATAGCACAAACATGCAGTAATGCCTCTTGCTAACAGACACTGTTGAATGCAGTTGAACCACTTGTTGTCAATATTTACTAGGATGATATGGACTTGAAAGCACTTGGTTTTGATGTGGCAGAAGGTGTGAACGAGCCGTACCTCCCTGGAGACTGCGGGATCTTCGTTACCAAAGTAGACAAAGGAAGTATTGCTGATGGTCGGTTAAGGTAGGGTTTGACTTTGGAAGATACCTGTTGTTTTTTTGGTCATAATAAACTAAATGTGAGCATATTGGAAAATTGTCTTCATTATTTTAATTTTTTGAGGTTCTTTTTTTTTTATCATTTGCCATGTGTATATTATTAATTGTGGTTGGGAAATCACACTGTGAAAACCAATGCCTACAAGCATTATGGAAATTAAACACTGTTTGACTCAGCACTTAGAAGAATTTGAAATGTTCTTTTGTTGCACTATGCCCCATTTACTCCATTATTATCTTCTCAAACCTACATCTATTTATTTAAATTTTGGGAAAGATATAAGGGTAAGTTATTGAGGGAGGGCAAGAGAAAAGGAGAGTAGAGCAAGGGATCATTTAGAACCATCTCCTATTCTTTGTGTTGATAGAAGCTTTCTAGTAACTCTTGTCAGTACAAAGAGTTGCTTTTAAATAAGAAGTAATCATTAGTGATTTGAGGATATACTTTTCCTAATGAAGTGCAGACTAGCAGTCCTGGTTTTCATTTAGCTGCTGTTTAATGCTTTTTCAGGAATAGATGACTCCAGATAATGAATGATGAGTTTATTGAGATCAGCTCTGTTGCATGCCTTCTCATAGAACGTTATTCATGTGCTGTGTCCAGAAAAGTGTGCTTATAACTTACCTGTCTAATTCTGTATATCTACCAGAGTGAATGATTGGCTGCTGAAGATAAATGATGTGGATCTTACCAATAAAGACAAAAAGCAAGTTATAAAAGCTGTTCTAAATGGAGGAGGTGTTATTAATATGGTGGTTCGAAGAAGGAAGTCTTTAGGTGGGCGAGTGATAACACCTCTTCACATCAATGTTTCTGGACATAAAGGTAATTACTATAAAGGGTGTATATAAAAGGCACTTGTTTGTTGAGCCAAATAAGCCTTGACATAAAGGTACGTGTTCTCTGAGCCTTTGCTTAAATCACACTTACACTGTTATGGCCTACTAGAGAGGGTTTTTCATTAATTTTTTTTAAGCAAACCAAGAATACTGCTATTGATTATAACTTCATTTTGTAAGTACAGATTTTCTTTTTGTCCTTGGGTGGGTTTTAGCTGATTTGTTTTGAATACTTGTCTCTAGTTAGCTGCCTGTTTGGAATGTTCCTGGGAATGTAAACAAGTCTGTTAAACCCAGTTACGCCATCTTTGTGTGATTATATTAATTTTTGGGATAATCCAAATCCTTGTTTTCCCTGTCTTGTTGTTATTTCTTTGAAAGGGTTTTCAGAAATTGAAATTCAGTTGGATTGGTAGTCATATTTCTTTCTTGTGCAGGCAGGTCAGACATGCCATTTGAGAAATATATTTGAATTGCAGAATCAAGTTCTTTTTTGTGTATTTCAGATAGTGGGGTCAGTCTAGAAAATGGAGTATTTGTTGCTGCTGTTGTGCCTGGAAGCCCAGCTGCCAAAGAGGGTTCCCTTACTGTGGGAGATAGAATAATTGCTGTAAGTCTTAAGAATGCATTTGCCTTTTCAAATTTTTATTTATTTTGAAGTTTTATCATTGATGCTACTCTTTAGGATGCCAAGCATGCCAATTAATTTTTTACTTTTGCAATATTAAGTCCTTTTTGTAAATTCACTAAATGTTTTTCTAAATTAATGTTTTTGTATGCTGAGTGATGAATATAATGTGCAGCTTTTTTCCTGAGTTCATATGAGAATTTTTGTCAGAAGCATTAGCTTATTGTTCACACTTGGCTTATGTGTATATAATGATATCTGTGATTCTTATATTGACTAGGAAAGGTCAGTTCTGAAAAGGCATCCCTTCACTGTATGAGACGTTTCATGTCTTGTAAATGTTGGTACCACAGCTGTCACCTGTTCTGGGGAGGAATTGTGTCCCTGGATGCGTTTGCAGCCTTACAGGATGGGTGTGGTTTGTGCGCTGTGAAAGGGGAGGTGGTTGCTGTTGGTACAACTGTACAGTGGGCAGGAGTATTGCACTGTGTCCCTGCAGGAATAGCAGATTGGATTTAGGAGTTTTCCATTCTCCATTCTTGAGGAATGCACAAACATCCACTAGACTTCAGTTGTGCATACATGTGTAGACTGCTGTTTCCCCTGTCTCAGAGATACTCTACCTTAAATCCTCCCTACCTATTACCTTTGATTTACAGATGTCTGTTGTGGTTTCTTTTGTGTGCAGATCAATGGCATTGCACTAGATAATAAATCACTTACTGAATGTGAAGCTCTGCTACGAAACTGTAGGGATTCCCTTACTCTGTCACTCATGAAGGTGAGTAGCAGAAGCTAAATTTGCACAATTCTCTTGAACTTATGCAGAATTATTCTACTTGTTCAGGGAAGAGTATATGAAAAGAAATGAGTATATCAAAATGGGAGAAAGGCAACCATTTCACTGGTGGTACGCTCCCTCAACAGTTACTTCCAAAGTAAGTCTCTTGTGCCATCTAGTAGGAAATAAGACTCACTTACTGTCTTCTTTGCCATTTGTTTGCTGGCCACATGGAATGAAGCACAATGGATTGCTAGCACAATTGCTTCTGCTTCTTGGGTTTTACTTCAGAGCTGCAGCACTTTTGTATGTGAAAGATAAACTGCCTGCTGACTAAAGAAAGTTAGCTTTTCATCAGGAGGTAGTTGTGCAGAAAACGGAACTCTTGCTATCATGAAGATTAAGTACAAGGCTTTGATTTTCAGGCTTATTTCTATAAAATATTTATTCTGTTTTGCTTTTTGAGTTTAGAATCCCATTATTCTGGGCCTGTTACATGGGTTTTGAGAGTCATAATTTCAGATCTAGAGAGCTTGAGATTTTAGGAAAGTAAAAAGATTAAATGTTTGAGGGGAAATGGGCAATGAAAGTTATTTTATTGGCATCACTTATCAGAGGCAGAAGTAGAATGCAGGTCCCTTCACTTTCAGTTCAGTACTTCTGCCACCATGTGGAGTTGCCCTTCTGGAATTGTTCTGAAAATGTTACAAAAATTTTTCTAGCTTCATTTTATCTGATGTTCTGTGCTTTTAATTGTATGATATTATGAAGTGTATATTCAGGTAGAGATAAATCAAGGAGGCTGGGATGTGATTCATACTGAACAGAAATCAGTCACAATATTAAGGTGATCACATGTGGTTTTTGTTCTAGGTTTTTCCTCAGAGTTCATCTTGGAGTGGTCAAAATATATTTGAAAATTTGAAGGATTCAGAAAAAATATCAAACTGTAGAGTTCATGCATCAGAGATACAAGCACAAAATAAAAGAAATCTCAAACTCAACAGCTCAACCCAGACTGACATTTTCAATCCAGACATCATGGATGGCAAGAAGGACCCGAGTGATCAGGGCAGCACTTCATTTTGTGATCACAAACCTTTCCCTAATAACACTTTGAGAGTAGACTCTCGGAGGAACACAGTGCACAGTTGCCATAGTAATTCAGAACACAGCCTCAGCTCCTTCAGCCCAGAGACATATGGGGACCAAGGCTATGGAGCTGTTGACTTGGACAACAGGAGGCTGCCTTATGAACCTACAGGAACTGACTGTATGATGGTTGAGACAGCATTTGACAAAGGACATGGAACTAAGCATAGTGGTGGTACCTGGCCAAAAGTCATGGTTAATATCTCAGCAACAGAAACAGAAAAGTTCTCTGTGTACAAAAAGCCAAAACAAAGGAAATCTATCTTTGACTCTGATACTTTCAAAAGGCCACCAACTCCTCCCAAACTGGAGTACCTTTCCCCTAATCAGGTGACAGGCCATTCACCTCAGCCATCAAAAGATGAAGTGGCTTCAACTCCTCCAACTCCTCCTAAGAGAAGTGACTCTATCAAATTTAAACATAAACAGCAGGCAAGCTCTGCGTCAGAGTCTACGGTAACAACAGGATCACCACCCACCAGCCCAGCCACTGCCCAAGCTCCAGTTTCCTTGGCACTTAAGCAGGACTCTGCTACTCTCAAGGGACGCAGCAGGAATGCTGGGCATTATTATCGGGAGGAGGGCATTGACTGCACTCACCTATCTTCAAGGAAATCCTGTGAAGATGACATTGGCTTTCAAAGAGTTGAAGAGCCAGAGATTAAAAGACCACGGCCAAAATCGGCTCCTGCTCTGAGGCATAAAATGACCCCTGTGCCCATTCCTAATCCTGCACTTCAGGTAGAAGCTTGGTATATTTAAGCACAAAACTAGAAACTTTAAAGTGTATTAGCAGTGTGGTTTTGGGTGCCCAGTTACGTACCAGAGCAGGAGAAGCACAGCCTGTCCTCAGAATCCAGGTCCTCTGAACTCAGGCTCAATTGGCACTTGGCAGGATCACAAAATACAAAACCAATTTGTGGAGTTCCAGTATTTAACAGGCAGTGGTGACCACCAAACAGAAAGATAGGTTTTGCTTAGCTGCAATATTGGGTTTTAATGCTGCTTCTTGGAACATCTGGGCTTCTGTATGGTTTTGACAACCTGAAAGGACATAAATAAAAATGCAAAGCATCAGCTTTAGAAAAACTGAAAATAGGATCTCTGGAGTTTTACAAAAGTCAGATTTCTTGTCCAGATCACTGTACAATTTAATGGAAGAAGGTGTACCATCCGTAGTGTTGGTTTAAGTCTTTCTACGTGTGTAAATAATTTTGTACATCTCTTCTGAAATTCATAGGGTGTTAGGACCATTACACTATAAAGGGGAACAGTTCATTAGAATATAATGCCAGTTCAAAGTCAGCGTATAATTTGTTAACATAAACAACCCTGCTGAGAAGATGGTGGATCATGTCTTGACAGAGTAGATGGAAGAAAAATTTTTTGTGCTCTGGGAAGGACCTATTAAGATGAGTGCATTATATAAAGTGGCATAATCAATAATGTCATTTCAGGTCCACTACCTCAGATTTGCTCAGCTGGCAGATGGAGATGTTTTTTTTTTTCTTTCCCAGCTGAAAAATTAAGTTTATAAAAGTGTGGGTTTTTTTTATGTCATTACATCATAATGACTTAGAATTTCATATTCTTTTCCATTACTTGTTTATACCTGTATAATCCCACCCTGTTCACAGAGTTTTAGGAGCAATACAGATGGCAGAGCTGAATTGGAAGCAGTGCAGGGTTAGAGCCATATCCTGCAACAATACTGGTATAAGAGAACAACTGGCAGGTTTCTATGCCTTTTTTTCTAGGTCTGCTTCTGTTGTGTTTTGTCTGCTTCCATTCCTTATGCATTTGCAAACATTTTTACGGAAAAGTAGTTATGGGGAGCTTTAGGCCTCTGTGTAAAGCACTGTTCAGCAAGAATGAAAACATACCTGTATTACCAGCGGTGCTTCCAGCAGTGCTTTCCAGCACACTCAAAAAAACCCAATATAGTTCATACTAGCTACTATGAAGAAATTTAACTCTATCCCAGCCAAAGCCAGTGCAATGAATGACAGAAAAGCATAAGGGATTAATTTTGTAGCTGTAAGCAGCAAATTTGGTCTGAAGAGCAGTATGGCTAAGAGGAAGGTCACAAGTTCTCACCAAGAACTGCACTGCAAGAAGTGAAGGAGGGCATGTTCTAATGTAATATTTTAGCACATATGTAAACAAAACAAGATCAAGATATTGAACACATTTGAAAAGGGGGTGTTTGCTTTATGTAGAATACCAAGTTGTTCCATTAGCACTGATTCCCATTCTTCGTTGTAGTGCATTGTAGTGCATTGTCATGAGCATATACACTGCCCTGGTTATAATTGTAGTAATATTTGTATGATGAGAAATGAGTGAGGGAAGAGTTGCCAGTTGTGACAAGGACATGTGTAGGTGGGGACTTATGTCCAGGAGATTTGTGAGCTGGAACAGAGTGGGTGTTTTTGGCACTCACTGTTGAAGAGACCAAAAGGATAAATGGGGACGTATTGTGGTTGCTTTGATGTACTGCCCAAGCTGTGTTACAGGTGTCAAGTTGGTGTTGGTTTGAGGTAGACAAAATTATATCACAGAATTACAATGATTGTTTTGTTTGTTTGTTTTTTTAAGGTTACTTCATGTATTAGTTAATTTTTGTTTCTAGGATTAAATTAAGACCAGGTCCTATGATTCTTTTTTATTTTTCTCCTGTTTCCCCTGTCTTCCCAGAAAATAGACAGAGTTTTGCAACTCTAAAGTTGCTGGCTGGAGAGCATAAATGGTACTGTGCCTCAAAATGTGGACATCAGTCACTCTGAAATTTTTTTTGTGGTGGAATTGCCCTTGTCTGTTGCAACTACATCAGGCTGTTGTGGCAGTAGTGCCCAGTCTGCATGCATTCACTCCTGAAGTAGTATTTGTAATAGCAAAATACAGTGTAGTTTAATTTGTAGCCATATTGGGTGTTGTCATTTTATTTAGATATGTATATACACAGTTAATTTTATGTACTTTGTTAAGTTGATAAATTTAGGTGTACTTTGATTCCTTAATAGTAGGTGGAACAATTACTAGCGTAGACATGAAAATGATCAAGTACTGGTTCTAAGAAGGCACCTCTGCCTTTTAGAGTCTTTGTGCTCTCAGTAATTCTTCATTTAATTAAAATACTGCTATTATAAAAACTGTAAGTACACTTTCAATAATTATTTTTCACTTTTTACATGCATCAGTCTCATATTTTGCGCCGTACATTTCAAATGTGTGAACGCCACATGCTGAGCCCTGCACTTGCAGCTCTCCTGCATCACCGTCAATATCTGAGTTACTCTCATGTGTTCTTAACTTACCAGTGTCTACTTGTTATATACAGAACAAAAGTTGTGAGGTTCTAAAACCTTTAATTGCTTGTTGACGAGGGGTTATTCCAGATGTATCTGGAAATGCAGGCTTAGAGGAAAATGCTTTCTGGCTTTTTAGCCAGATCTATAGCAAGCACTTGTAGCAATAGTGGGTGAAATATCCTCTGAAAGCATTCTTTTAAAGGAGAAATGTAACTAAATACTGGGTGTTTCATTAAAGCAAAAGGTATCAGTTAAATTGCAAATATTAGCCTAAGAAGGGGACAAAATAATAACAAAGTAGGATGGAGGAAAAATGGATAGAAGGACAACATTGAAAGACAAAGGTGTTAAGAAGCACTGTGGTGGCACATTCTGGAACAGATCCTTGAAGTTTTATGTTGCTTATTGTTCCACAGTTTGGCTGTTTTACTCTTTTGAATCTCCAACCTCCTGTAATCAAATTTCTGTGTTTTTGTAGGTGCAGAAATATGCTCCAGCTAGTGAGGAGCATCTGTCTCCCGAGCTACAGGAATGGGCACCATATTCCCCCAAACGTTCTGCTAGGCACAGCGATGGCTTTGTGCCTGCTGCCTTATACCCTGGCAGCATGTCAGCAGGTGAGTGACAGAACTCTGAACTACTTTCTAGGAATGCCCCAAGGCGTTTGTCCATATTGGACAATATTGGGCATTAGCTGTGTTAAGTACAGAAGAAACATGACTCACAAAACCTATTTCCATGGTCTGTTGTAGTCTGAACATGGTGTGCTCAGCTTTTGGACTGTAATGAATTGAAACCTGTTTGAGAATCACTAAGGAAGCTGAGCAACTTCTGGCTGAAGTATTTGTTTTCATCAGTTTCTGTGCCGAGAAGTTCTCAATACATTAGTGCAGAACAAGGTGTAGCCTGTCTATTAGGGGGACAAGTAAGATTTTCGGTATTTTTGAAGGTAAATGAAGGTGCCCAGGCTTTAGCTGCTTCATTTCTGAAATACTTCCATGGAAAAAGATCTGATATTCTATATATCTGGGGTATCTCATGCTGGGTGCCCAAACTGGCTGTGATCTTCATCTAAATGAAAGGTTAAATGTGAGTGTGTTTGAGACATTAAGATACTGAAGCAGGGACTCACAAGAAGCTCAATATATATCAGTATAATCAGGTGGAACAGAAAACAGCATTTTGCCTCAGTTGATTGAACGGTTTTTGGTACTGGAGTTCATGTTAGCATGTTTTAAATTGGCACTGACTAAATGGAGTGCTTAAGGAGGTAATTAGGATATTGTATGCTAGTTAATTTAAAATAATCAAGAAGCATTTGGTAAATGTGTTGTCAGATAGTTTGCTCAGTCTTAGATTTCAGTTTAGTGTCTAGTCTTAGATTTCAGTTTTCAGCAGTTGTATATTAATCTTAAATTTCAAATCCAGATGATATTGATTTTTATGAGTTTATACTCTCTTCTTGTAAAGCCCCAAAATCCTGTAAGTTCTAGAAATTAGGTAGATTTTACTCTTATTGGAGAACATGGAGGTATCCATGTGTATCCAAAACAATGGACAGCTTCAAATGATGGTGTTCCAATCAGTTTTCAGAATGTAAAGACATGCTTGAGAGTAGCTAAGACCAAGAAGCTTTTTCTCTGCTTTGATTTCTTTTACTCTTCTCTCATTTTCTCTCTCTCTTAATGGTAGTAGGAAAAGTATTGAAAGGTATTATTTCTAACCTTGTAGTTAACTTTTATCTTAGCATTATAGATATATATATATATTTATCTTAGCATCTTTTGCACAATAACTGAGTCGAGTCAAGTCAGACCTACTTTAGACAATATTGGACAACATGAGGCTATGTCTTGAAATGAGAACAGGTTTTTACTACTGTGTTCTATGCTACCAACTCATTTAAGAGGCAATTTTAAGATAAACTTTGGTTTAGTGCTGAAGGATGAATATACCTAAAAAACCAGCTTGATTAATAAGTTTCAGAAATAAATATTGAAATATTAGAATTTAAAGTCACACTAGAAGTGGGACTCTATGAGGCAACAAAAGAGGGGAACCGGAATAATTATATCTGCAGTCAGTTCAAGTGCCAAATAATATCTTGCATTCTGGTTGGATGATTAAATGCAGAATTTTCATTCCTGGATAAAAAACTTCTGTACTTGATAACAGAAAATCTTTTATTTACTAGCGTATTTTAAAATCATATGCTGTGAATGGCTTCATTTTGGGTAGTATAATCCACTTTATTACTGACTCATTACAGAATTATAAACAAGATTTTAAACATGCATGTATTATCTAAAAGGTGTCATATGGTGCTTAATGATGTATTTGTATGCTAATATTTTTATTTATCATACACCTAAATGTTACATAATTATAAAATATTAAGGTATATTTTAAATCTGTGCTTTATATGCTAATAATGTTGATAAGAATATACTTTTATCATCTGAAGCAGGGACGGTACCAAGAAGCTTAGCACCATGTCCTGCAGTGACTGCTGTCATGAGAAATCCAATCTATACTGCCTGGAGCCATAGAGTTCACACCAGCAATTGTCCATCAGTTGCCAGTCAGATATGTCATCAGCATCTGCATCCCAGGTGTTTTAAAATTTATATCTCCCTGAAATTTTGTTTTCATTAGGATAAAATTGCTTTTGGTAGTCTGGTAGAGTGCAGAGTGAAACACGCTGCTGTTGTGTTATTTTGATCCAGGGTTCTCGAAACCATTATTGCATTATTATATGCATTATTATTGCATGTAAATGATGTGCCAGTTGCTTTCATGTCTTTCAGTAACTGATGGATTAGATTTTCCTCTGCCCCGCTGACTGATACTGACAAAGAAATTAATTTTTTAATTAACTAATTTCTAATATTTCTTCTTGTCATTGCCAAAACAAACAGCGCTTCCTCCTTTTTTATGGTACTTCACAGCTATTTTTCTTCTGGCTTCTAATGATTCATCAAATGATGATACAATGTGGAAGTGGGAAGGAGAGAAGCATTTGTTTTATTCAGTAGCACAGGGACTAACCAAAATTTTTTGTTGGCCAGTTTTTATCTGCTGAGGTTCTTTGCTCAGTTCTAACTGTTGATCTATTTTGCTTTTCTTTTGATGTAGTTCCCAGCATCAAGGTCGCCTGAGTTTGGACCTAAGTCATAAACACTCCAATGACTACTCTGAAAATTCACGTACAAGAGCATCTCATGGCTCAAATTCATTGCCATCTAGTGCCAGACTTGGTAACTAGCTTTTCTGTTTTATTTCATGTGGGACTCCTGTATATTGGAGAAAATTATCAATGGAAAATTCCTTAAATACCTACATGATGGGATTGTCATTGTTGGCAAAGCCTAAAGGCTTCCGATGTTCCTTTGCTTCATTTCTTGTGGGTTTATGACTAAAGGTGTTCCCTGGAAGTTGCTGTGTTTAATTTGTTCGTTACAGTCTCCTTGAAATGGTCTATGTGTGTGAGGGATTCTCCTTTCCATGCCTGTTACTCTTTGAAAGTATCTTTAGAGAGATGGGAGGCAGGGCCAAAGGTTGAGGTTCAATGAGCTGGTGAGAAGAAAGAGAAGGAGAGAGCCCCTTGAACAAAAAGTCAAGTGGCCAAATGTAAATTGTATTATTGGAAAATAAATTATGCTTATGTTTAGTTGATTGACATGTGAATATTTTTTTATGCCTTACCTAATGATAACAAAGCAAATGCATGCTTTATAGCAGTGACGTTTTAACATTTCAGATTTATTTAAATTTTAAATTATTTAATAACTGGGGGTTTTATACATGTTTGTGTTCCTGTGTTCTGTCAAAGGTTGAGTAGAGCATGGTAGCTTGATAAGCACAATAAAAAGGGGCATAACGATTTGTAACCAATATCAGTGATGATGTATTCATCCAAGCTGAATGTAATCAGAATATTTTAAATGCCCTTTGCAAAGTCCTGTGGATTCTTAGTGAACAGAGATGTTCGATTCTTGCTTGGACTTGGAGTAAAGTTTCATTTCATAGGAAAATACACAAAATATTTTTTCATACAAGAATGAACAGTGCATATATACACTGTGTAGCTGCATTGTGTTCTGTTTATACTGACTGTGTAATCAAGATAATTTGCTGTAATTATGATATTCACAATTATGAGGGTAATCATCAAAACTTTTTCCTTGATGGTTTAGAGGCCACTTTAGCGCTCACTGAAGAACTACGATCTAAATGTACTTTTTTGTTTAATGTAGTTCCTTTTACTTCTGTTATTTTAATGTTTCCTTGTTTTAAAAATAGGTTCTTCAAGTAACTTGCAATACAGAACAGAACGAATTAAGATCCCTTTAACACCAAGATATCCAAGGTCCATGATGGGCTCTGACAGAGGTGAATTATTTCATAAGTAATTTTAGTCATACTGTTTTCAGTATAACCAATACAAAGCCCTTGCAGTTTTTAAATCAGGTTGTGCCACAGTCTAAGTAGGATAATTTTATTAAGGTTACAAAATCTGCATTTTGCCAGAGAAGCATTAAAAAAGAAAAGAACTTTCTAGTGAAACTTGTTTTTTCTGATAGTTGACTCGAGTACGTGGCACACTGAGTAAAGTGTAGATGAAAGTAGGAATAAGCATTGCTGTATGTTTTATAGTTGTTTCTTCTAGAATGACACCTTGAAAATTTTAACAGTTAGCTGACTTGCATTTTTTTTTTCATTCTTTAAGTATATTATTTGCTTGCTGTTGTATCACTGATTACAACTTGTATTTTGAAATGCAGTGAGAATATTTCAATACTTCACTCAGAATTGCTTGGTGGAAGATGTTTAAAGACACAGTACAAGCAGTAGTTGGAGTGCTGTAGAATCAGGAGTTTGCTAACAGCAATCAGCAACTCTTCGGTGCCATCATCGCTCAAATGTTCTGCAGCCTTAATGTATTGTGTACAGTGCTTTTCCTAACTGGGAAAATACAGTTCTTAAAAATAGCTTTCATTTTCAAATTAATAATTTGAGGTTTATTTTCTCTAGCTTTTCAAAGGGAGCAGACTATATCAGAGCACATGTTTGGTAGATTACTTAGGGAGGGTACAACCAGGGTAAAGAAGGAAACTAAGTCATGTCAAGCTTGTTTGAAATTTCAGAGCTTTCCTTTCTCTGTGTAGGACTCATGCTTGACTTCTGTTATCTTTTTCAGGTGTTGCATGATGTATCTCCTATGTAAAGGGAAGGGGTGCACATAAATACTTTATTTGAAAACAAACCTACTAAAACTCAACTGTTGACTTTTCCTAGGCTCCTTGTCACACTCTGAATGTAGCAGTCCCAGCCTGATAACTCCTCCCCAGTCACCTCTTAACTTGGAAACATCTTCCTTCACCAGCAGCCAGTCTCAGAACTCCCTTTCTACATTACCTAGGATTTCCATTAGCCCCGTATCTGTCGGAGAACGTAGAAAAGATAGGTAAGGTCCCCATATTTTTTGTTTTTAATACAAATGTGTCTGAGGAAGTTTTGTGTGTTTGTTTATATTAAGCTGAAGGAATGTGAACATTTAATTTAAATGAGAAATGTATGGGTGCAGAGTTGCATCTCAGGTCCTGTTATTAAATGTTTTTATTTTCTTTAGAAAGTACGTAAGAGATCTTTTTGTGGATTTTAAGAATAAGTGATTTCATAAAGGTTTTGTTTCTTCCATGTTAGGCTAATGACCACACCAGTCTAAATTGGAATACACCCTTTCAGCTTAACTACCTCACATGCTTATTTATGATAGCCTTGTTCTGTACTCTGGAAATTTAAGCAAAATTAAGACCTAGTAACATCTGATAGCTAAATATCAGGTGCCTTAGCATTGCAGAATATGTGCTCCAACCTCTGTGCCTTGATTCCGTATAACCAGATAACATGAAAAATTGCGTGCATAACTGTGGAAGAACATATCCTTATGTACAGATGCAATTTTACTACTCTGATCCCTTTGGCTGTACCTGGACCACTGCTGGTGATAGCATTCAGTATATGTGTAGCTGCTTGCAGAATTTGAATCTGACGTGATAGCTTTCTTAAAAACATGTGCTTTGTGTTTAATGACTTTATATCTCATGATGAATATTTCAAAGATACATTACTTATAGTATCAGTCTTGGACATCTGTTTTCATTTTATCGTGACCTAGCTAGACTGAATATATGAAAAAGTTTACACAAATTCAAAGCATAGAACAGTAAGACACAAATTTGAATCAGACTTTTATTTCCAATAAGGCAGCTAAATGCCGTTCTGGCAGTGTAAAGGAGCTCCGATGTGTTGAAATAGATTACCTTTATGTTGACTTCAAGACCCCTTTGTATGCTTAATTTATGTAAAATACTGACCATAAAAAATGTGAATGATAAAATTATAAGGATATTCTGTATTCTAACTTTTCTGGTAGTAATAAAAAGTTATTCATAAAATGTTATATGAAACTTTCGTCTTGTTTGAAGAATTTGTGACAAAGTTATTGTAGCAATTATAGAATGTCTTGTGTACAAAGAACAGTGTTATTTTGAAAGGAAATGTAAAGAGGTTTTTGTGAATTTTCATTCTTTCTTACTTCAGTGTGACACTTGTACTACATGTACTCAACTTGTGTTCTCGTATAAATGTTCCTCCGATTGTCACTTGCAAATTCCAAGTCAGAATGTCTTTTCTCTTTCACATGACTAATGATGTGAGTGTTCAGCTGAACAAGCTGGGGTTTTGGCACTCCTATATCTTTGTGTCTTTGAGCACAAGATACATGTTCTGATCTCTGGGAAATAACAAGTTTTGTTAATGTTGATCAGATTTTTGAAGTACATCCAGGTTCCAGCCACATAGCTCTTGCTTATGTATAAACCACAGTCTGAATTGACTTTCTAAAAAGAGTATAATTCTAAGGTTTGGTGATCGGTTTTTAAAACAAACAAAAAAAACTATTAAAAAGTTCTCAGTTTAGGAAAGTAGCTACTTAAATCTCTCCTAAAAATGTTTAAATTTTTGGGGGTTTTATAAGCTTTCTGTTTCCCACAAAATACAAATAATTTACTTGGCCTTTCCCCAGATAAAATTAATAATTACATAGTTGAAATAAATTCAATGTTTCTGTTTATTCTGTTGATTAAATGAAAATTAAAAGATCTCATCAATTAAGACTTTTTCTCTACTTTGTGTCTAGTGATTCTGGCAGGCAGTCTGAATATTACAGAAAAGTGCTTCACTTGATTTTGATAAAACTGCTTATCAAGTAAAACACCTTCTTAATGTTATAATTGTTTTTTACTTTATTACTGATTTGCTATACAGGCATAGTTATCTGTCATTCTGTACTTACTAGAATTCTCAGCTAGGATCCTGTGTACTTTGTATAGGTTTGATTCTTTCTTACTCCAATCCAAAACAAATTAAAAATGGGTGTGGTAGATGAAAAAGCAGACAGGTACAATAAACAAAGCTCAGACAGATGCAGTTTTAGTTTTTAATGAGATAATATACAGTGGTAAATTTTGTGACATGAAGAAACTTCATATAACATTGCTTACACACTCGTAAGTGAGTGAAAAAAAGATAAGTTTTCTGCAAGTTATCAGAATTTAGTTAATTTAGGTTACATGCAAAAAATGTGAGCATCAGTAATAAGTTCACTACATGGGTAAGCAATTTCTGAGGGCATTACCTCTAACGGTGGTGTAAGATGGCTGAGTTCCAGACTTGCATTCATGTCAGCAGCCAACAGTTTTCATCTCATATGCATTAATAAGCTGGCAAACTATTACGCCTCTGCTGCAGAAGGCTACCAAAAGGATCCCTTCAAAGACTGGCAATATGCATAGTTACGAAACAATGTCCCCTTCCCTCTGTCCCCAGCCCCAAATCCTACTTTTCCCAAAAGTACCCTTCCTCAGCCTCGCTCACTTCAGTGGTAGTGAGTGAAGTCCAGTTAACTCTCCTGGTCTCTGAACAGCACAATAAAGTAGTTTAAGCATTTGGCACAATTTAGAGAGCGTCTATACGGCATAATGAAATGCAAGGAAAGAAAACATTCAAATTAATGCATGTCAAATGCAGTGTAGTGGTATTAAAATAAAAAACACACCACAGCTGGTGCCCAAGCTGTTTCATTCACAGTGAACTCAACTGCTAACACCTGGTGATGCCTCTTGCTGTGTAGACATTATTAAGTTTATAATAGTAAAAACCAGGACTTTGTAGAAGGCTACTGTTGATTTATATACATCATGAATGGACCAGCCCCATTTGTACAGGTGGATACATCCCAAATATGGAGAGAAGAAAGGGGATTGTATCAGGGTTTTCTTTCGCATAAGACTTTTGCTTGTTATACTTACTAGTGTCTTACTACTGTTTGTCTTGTTCTAAGTGTTCTTGTCTTCTCAAATCTTCTACATCTTTCAGATATCTGTTCCGTAATAGGTCTTTTCTGAGAATCCCTGTGGCTCCTAGGCCTAGGTTCTCATCACTAAGGAGTTTGAGGTTGGCCTGATCTAAGGTTGTCCTTCTCGAGCAGTATTGCGCACTTTGTGCTTTTTTTACGTTTGGATAATTGCCCTGAGGAGAATTTGCATGGTAATTGTAATGCTACCATGCAAACCGCTGTCTTAATGGCTTGAGTTTGCAACTGCTTAATTTTCATTACTAATTTATGTTTCCCAGCATACAAATATGAAATATGATATTTGCGCTTTATTGTCCTTTGGTTTACCACCTTAGTATTCATTATGTTTATTTTCACTGGCAATGAAAACTCCCAGCATTTGTATTTGTAACATACCCTTCTGGAATATGGTTTGACAATGACATATTATATACAGCGGTTCAATTAATTTCATATAATATGCATCTGGAAGCTTCTTTCCTATCAACTTCATGACCATACTATTTATAATTTGTATTTACCATCATTTTTGGAGCAGTCATGTACCTGGTGTACATTTTTTTCTGCCACTGTACGTTGCATGGTGTTAAACGAATGCATTTAAGACAGTTGACTGTTAGTGGGGTTTTTTAAGTAACTGTTAAAAGCTATTTTATTATTACAGTTCAGACAGGCATAAATATTGCATGTAACTTTGATATTGTGGTGGTTCAAGTGCAATTTTTTCCAAATCAGTTTTAACTATCTCCTTAAAAGGCCCTACATGGAAGAGCCACGCCATGTTAAAGTGCAGAAGGGTTCTGAGCCACTTGGGATTTCCATTGTGAGCAGAGAAAATGGTGGAATATTTGTTTCTAAAGTAACAGGTGGGAGCATTGCTCATCAAGCTGGCCTTGAATATGGCGATCAGTTACTGGAGGTAATTGTTTGCTTACTATTGCTAAGGTTTAATAAATCAGTTTGTATGACTGCAGCCTTAACTGCCTTCCCCAGAAAGACTGTGTTGGGAAACCTTGTGAGATGTAGCAAAGACTACTCTCTATTGTAATATTCCATAATTGTGATTGTTGTGACATTTTCAGGCTTTATCATAAAAATAATGTCTTTTCATGATATATCTACATCCTGTCTTATATAGATGTAATTAAATTCTAAGCTAGTTCGTTTCACTACATCATACTCTGCCTGGTAAGGATAGTACATTTACAAGCAGCTGGCTTTTACCAAGTTTCATGCTGTTGTTGCTGTGCCATATCCTTAGCTAAGACACCTGGTTAAAAAATTACTCAGGTAGGCTCAAAGATGTTTCTGCCTACTGTGTTAGATAAACACATGGAGTAGCATTTTGTGAAGTACAGAGCTGCTTTGTAAATGTAACATCGTGTTAAAGCACCTTCTGTTGCACAGTGTGTTTCTGATACTAAAATAGACCTGAATAGATCTGAATTTATCTTTAAATTCTGAATTTACTCAGATTGGTGATCTGAACCAACTTGTATTTAATCAATGATATCAAATCATAGCACAGCTCAGAATACAAATATCTTTTAACAGTGAAAATATTGTTAAACTCCTTGTGAGGTTACCAAATACTTTAAAATCATGACAATTCCTTCCAAGGAGTAAACCCTAGGAATCACTGTATAGCAACGTTTTCATTCTCCGATTTACTCCTGTGGGGTTGAGTGAGCATTTAGACATTAAACTAATTAGGACACTGAAAGAATGAGTTTGCTAGTTTCCATTTGAAAGCTTGACATTCTGGTTTGTGCAATTTTTCCATAGTTTAATGGAATAAATTTGAGAAATGCTACAGAGCAACAGGCTCGACTAATCATTGGGCAGCAGTGCGACACCATCACTATTCTGGCTCAGTATAACCCACACATGTATCAGCTTGGCAATCACTCACGGTCAAGGTAAGGCTGGCTAGACTTGGGAAAAGACAGCTCTCCCGACGACAGAATTATTTAGCTAGTAGCTAACTGTACACTTAATATGTTTACAAATGTGAGCACACGTGTGCTTATAAGCGTGATTGGTTAGAAAAGTAATGTGTGAATATGTGTTCATCAGAAGAAAAATACTTGATGCATCTAAATATATTTTCTCTTCTATTTGGGCATAATCCCTAAATATACTAAATTAAAATCCAAGATTAATTCTTCCTAGGATGATGACATTTTAGTACTTCAAATATTTTTTACTTTTTTTTTTCCCATAATCAGAATTTCCAATCTTAGAGAAGGCATATGACCTGGTGAAATTACCCATCTTATTTTGATGCATCATCGCACTTCAAAACAGAGCTTTGTCTTTCTCTTAGACTTATGGTGAACATACGTTTTTTGGCATGCTTATTTGAGTTACAGGGTTTGGGTTTCATCTCCTTTACTTTAAAATTGACTTACACCAAAATTAAAAATTTTAAGTGGAAAATATTTGGCATTAACCCACCAGTCTTTTGTTCTGTTTTTTTCCCTGTCATAGTTCTCGCTTAGAACCTGTGAGTAATCATTCCACCCCTCAAGGCAGTGGAGCTGCAACGCCTGACAATCATTCTGTAATCGACGCTGTGAGTGAACAGGATGAAGGAACAATGACACCGCCATCCAAACAAACCACTCCAACTACAAGTCCCCGGAATTCCTTAAGGTAGAGGGTAAAACTTTTGTCTTAAAGGAAAATAAATGGTCAGGGTGGATATAAAGGGTAGTAAAAAAGGAAGTGTCATTCTGTGAATGTTGTGTCTGGTTGAAATAAGTCAGCAGACAAGTTAAATGGACCTCAGGATACAAATGTACATGCTTTCAGACTGTTTCTGAAACATGAGGTCTGCAAGGAATAAAAAAAGTTTTTGGCAAGATTGGTTTAGTTGGAAAGGTGATGTTTGTCATTTAAGACTCTGTCTGTTGGTGACCTATTCTGAATAATATTTATATAAATATATATTCTTCAGATGGCAAGTTGATTTTATGCATGGCAAGTTTTAAAATTCTAGTATGTGTGTTATTTCTTTCTGTCAAAAGGGGCCCTGTGGACACAAACAAAAGGACCCCTGAACCTAGAATTGTTGTTGTTAAAAAATCCCAAGTCGATCTTGGGATCCAGATATGTGGTGGAAACCTGTATGGAATATTTGTCTCAGATGTCGATGATGACAGCCCAGCAAGAGGACCTGATGGACTAGTTGTGGGTGACATGATACTTGAGGTAAGCACTTCAACATGTCTGCAGTGTACTGACGAATGGCTGGGATGGGATAAAGAGGAAGGTGCCAAGTGGTGTGCTGTCCCACAGCGTGAAATGTTCTGCGGGTGTTGAGTGCCTGCCACAAAACCCAGGTAAAAATGGTCAGAAAGCAAACTTGCATTTTGGCTGCAGCATGTGAGGAGCTGGATGATGTGAACCTGGAGCACTATCACTGTTGATAGGACAAGATGCCCCAAAGTTTGAAGGACTCACATATGTCTACCTGTAATTATTAACACCTGCTCCCTTCATCTATATGGGAAGCTTTGAATCCAATTGCTGTATGTGGGAGAAAGGCAAGGATATGAAAGATATTGTAAAACAGAACAATATTGATCTTACCACTATGAAATTCTAAAGAGAGTTTAGGGAAAACCATATATTGTGTCTTTGGCTCTGCTTTCTTTATCTGAAATGAGAATATTTATCTACTTGTCAAGACTGTTAAAGTGATAAACACATGTCTTTATGAGCTTTTCAGGTACAAGTGAATACTGAGACTCTCCTACTGAACGTCTAGTATCCAGATTTTGCTTTGTAATCATGTTTGACTTCCTTCAGATCACTTGCTATCCCTAAAAATATTAATTCTTTTCTCAGTGTGAATTTTACGATTTTCAGCTTACACTTGGAAAACTTTTTCAAGAAGTGCTCTCTCACAGTACCTGTCTGCACTTTAGTTTTTTGTTTTCCACTGTAATGTCTCAGTCTCCTGCTAGACATCTTAAGGTGCAGACTGTACTAGAGTTAAGTGACAAGACATATATAGAACCTGCAGGTGAGAAAACCAAACTCATTTTGCATGTTTTACAAGCTCACCTAGTTCTATTGCTTGTTAAAATACAATTTCAGATCTAAAACTTTTTCTTTGTATTTTTCAGTATGGGTCCATTGACATGCGAAATAAAACAGCTGAGGAAGCATATCTTGAAATGCTGAAGCCTGGAGAAAACATCAAAATAAAGACTCAGTACAGAATAGAAGAGTTTAATAAGATAAAAGAGCTTCCTGGAGACGGATTCTACATCAGGTATTTGAGCATGTCTGGTAACGACTGCATAAGGCTGTTAGGATAATATGCTGACCATTGTATGAGAGAGAGAACATCAATTTTGCCATGTTTTTTTTTAATTTGAGGTTTACTAATTTGTCCAGCTATTCTCTGTCAGCAAGTACACAGTCTAGTATAGCATGTCTTCACTTCTCGCTCCTTGTGTGTTCTTGAGATGTACAGTGTTCCACTAATCTGTTAATTGTTTTCAGAAAAGGTGTGTTCTTCCCCTGAGTTGATGGAGACCTGTTGCAGAGCCTGTTTTTCTTCCTTTCCAGAGCACTTTATGACCGTGTGGCAGAGATGGAACAGGATTTAAGCTTCAAGAAAGATGACATTTTATATGTGGATGACACTCTACCACAGGGAAATTTTGGTTGTTGGATGGCTTGGCAGCTAGATGAGAATGCTCAGAAGCTGGAAAGAGGACAGATTCCAAGTAAATATATGTAAGTGACCTCAGTTACAGTATTCATCTTTAAAAAGTATTTGTCTTTAAAAGTCTGACTAGTGAGATGTGCTGTTAAATACTTGTTTGCTTCTGTTCTTTCTGGGAGATAGTAGTTCTTAGATATGTCATTTTAGGCATGGCATATTTTAATATACATTGAATTAAATATATTGCCCCATGAAGTTGGTTTTAATGCTGCTAAATAGTAAACTAGAAATGACAGTGTCCTGGCGTGCATCAGGCACAGCATCACCAGCCGTGATACTGTCAAAAAATTCTAAAAGGGTAACTTCAAATACCAGCCATTTTGTCTGTTTTATTCTAGGATGGATCAGGAATTCTACAGGAGACACAGCATGTCAGAGGCTAAAGATGAAAACAGTTCATCTAAGACATTGTCAGCTGCAGCAAGGAGGTCATTCTTCAGAAGAAAGCATAAACATAAGCGAAGTGGTTCCAAAGATGGAAAAGATTTACTGGCTCTAGATACAATCAGTACAGACTCAATTCCTTTCTTGGATGGCAAGTACCTTTGTTATATTTGAGAGGGCTTTGCCTTTATTTCTCTTTCATTTTTAATCAGTTGCAGCACAGCACAACAAATGTTACTTTCTAATTGCTCTGAATACAAATGGTGATCATTACTTCTAATAACATTTTTTTTTGTATTAAATTACAAGCCAGTGTGTTTCAAAACAATATTTTCATAGTTTCTTCCTAGACCTGTTAGCATTACTGTTTCATTTGGAGATGGAGCTTCTTTTTGATACATGGTTTTGATCTTCCCTTCAACTATTTAATTTCTGTCCAGATTGCTTAGTCTAGACAGAAATCCTGTGCACCACTCAAAATCTTCACTTTTATTTCTTCACTCCTTTAGAAAATTCATGTTGGTTACAATGCTTACTTGTAAGAGCCCAACAAATCAAGCCAGAGATACCAAATATTGTGTATTATTTACACTTTTAGGGATGATTGGTGAAGGTGAGGAGTTCAATTTTTCTAATTGAACACTAAGTTCAATTAGAAATGTCTATTTTCAGCTGTCAAGTGGAAAAATCGCAATAATGACTGGCCATATTTTGTATTTGTCAAGGCCCTTTGCTCTTGCAGAGGAGGTCTTCTCATAATTCCTATATGGGATAGGAATTCTTCTGCTTATTTGAGGAATGCCAGGAAATGTATGCTCTTACAAATAAATGTCTTCTGTGCGTCTAGATTCTGCAAGTTTGGCTTATCAGCGTGTCCAGAAAGTGGACTGTACCTCTCCTAGGCCTGTCCTTATTCTAGGACCTTTACTTGATGCTGTGAAAGACATGCTGGTCAAAGAATCCCCTGGAAAATTTTGCAGATGCCCTCTTGGTAAGCATGCAAATATAACTAATTTATTCATGCTTAGAATACATAATAGTAACATCTGTATGAATGAACAAAATGATAACACAAATATAGATGAAATCCCAAGAATCTGAATTTGCAGACATTGTCTTAGCCTTGTTCTGTGCCTAAGGAATAGTAATGAAAGGGGTTCTCTTCTATGAAACAGAGGTTATGAAAGCTTCCCAGCAAGCCATTGAACGAGGTGTGAAGGATTGTCTGTTCATCGATTACAAACGGAGGAGTGGACATTTTGATGTGACAACTGTAGCTTCAATAAAAGAGATAACAGAAAAGGTGAGTAAATTGTAATGCTGTAGTTCTTTGTACAACTTATACTTACGTTGGGGGGGGTGGAAATTTTGTTAGCAGTGTCATCCTTTAAGACATTCAGAGAACTGTTCCCCAGGCTGCTAACTAAAATAAAACGTACCTTACTTTGGCATGTGACTATTTAAAACGAGCTCACTATTATAGCAACTAGAAATGTTCATATTCTTCTACAGTATTACTAAATAAAGTTAGAAAGAATTTTCTTAAATTCCATCCTGTACCCGCTCCAAAAAAGGATTTAATTTTTTTACCTATTCCATTTAATGCAGTCATATAGAATATAGACATCATCACAGTCCTGGAGATAGATGTTTCCTAAAGCCTGTTCATTGCTTACAGTTTTCAATCAAACCACATGGAAAGTCCTGTTAACGCCTGTGTTTGCTTATGATTGCTGAAAGAGAGAATTAATAGGGATATTTAAACTTTGAAAAAGTTATTGCATATATTTTAATCTGAGTTTTCATTTCATTAGTTCTTCAAGTACTTTTTTTTTCTATCAATGCATGCTTTGGGTACTACGAATGCAATTTCTTGCAGTTTTTCATCTTTTGTCTTTTGTTACAAATCCTTTGGGTACAAATTGCTCAGTAGTCCCAAAATGCTACATGTATGGCAAAATTCTGTTGGGTTGCTATGATTTAAGTAAGGGAAGAAATGGGGGATTTGCATGTGTGCTCATGCTCTTTAACTGAATGAGTGTTTTGCATTTACATTTGATCTTAGGATTGTCATTGTCTGCTTGACATCGCTCCTCATGCCATCGAACGGCTCCACAGTGTTCATATCTACCCTATTGTAATTTTTATTCGCTACAAAAATGCTAAACAAATCAAGTAAGTCTGTGAGGGGTATAGTTCAGGGATGTTTATTTTAGCTTAAAATAAGTCTGTTTTACCTTTATTGTTTATTTCATCCTAGTCATCTTTAATCTCTTAAAACAGCCACTGAGATTGGCTCAGTTGGTCAGAGCCTGGTGCTAATAACACCAAGGTTGTGGGTTCGATCCCTGTATGGGCCACTCACCGAAGAGCTGGACTCGATGATCCTTCTGGGTCCCTTCCAGCTCAGAACATTCTGTGATTCTGCAAAATGGGGAAATTAATCCTCATAAAACCCACTGTGAGGTATATGGACTTAACTTCATTTGGGTTGCATGACAATTAAGTGAATCTTTCAAAGAAATCCATGGAGACCAAACTGAATGCTCTCCAGGAAGATCTTTCCTGCTAACCTTTGTAGTACATTGTAAGACTGATATGGGTGAGATCCATTGAGGATTAAGTGTTGACCATGACAAAGAGCTGTTCTTCATCTTCTTAGAAAGGCCAAGGGTATGGATGCAGTGCCAATTGATTCATAACCTCAGCTTTCCTGCCTTCATTCTCCAGTAAACAAAGCAAGGGAAGTCCCCTTTTGCCACTTAGTGCATATACTGTGGTCTTCTCAGGCTCTGTTCTTTCAGTGATCATGAAATTCCTGCTTGAATATAGCCAGGAACAGGACACAGGAGTTGCAAATGCCAGTCCCTCCCCTGATGTTTGAGAAGGCCTTCACACGTTTTGATAGGTTGATTTGGCAAGAAGGAATATAATCTCCCAAGATGAATATTAAGAAACGCTTTTACTAAGAGATCTTATATGTGTGCTATCTTCATATTTAAAGTTGAAGACTTCTTATATTCTTAATCTGTAGGAGAATTTGATTACTATCTATTTAATAAAGAAGATAAGTATCACTACTTTAAAGTAGAAACAGGACATAAAGCAGTAAGGTGTATTTCATTATCACTATAAGATTGTGCGCTTAAATGATTAATGGAACTGTCATGTCTTGACCTCCACTGGAAATGAAATGGTGACCATTACAGCTTTTTCTTTTTTTTGGAAAGTGACAGAGGTCAAACTAGTCAAGCAAGGATTTCTGGCAGTCATCAGTGTAAGTTGCAGTGGCACATTGTCTCTGCCTGTTGTGAGCATCAAAAGTTTGTCCAAATACCCTTTTTGATATAACACAGGTTCTATTGGCATTATCTGCCTCTATTAGGCATTCTACCTGCTCCACAGCAAAGATAGGTTAGTTTAGTAATTATGTTTTTAAATAATTATTTTAGCATTTGTATTTCTCTATGTTTTTTTTGTATTTTATTTTCAAGAGCTTGTATATATGATAACATGGAAATACTGTATTTGCTTGATGCTTATGCTTCACAAGCCCTTAGAAGAGCAGTACTTGTGCCCAGGTTTTTGTAGGGAGTGCTGGCATGTGTATGAGATGATGATCCAATCCATATGAACTGGAAAAAATTATATTCTTTCTTCATCAACTGCCTCCCAGTCTCTGAAACTTTAAAGAAATACTGTCTTGGTCTGACAGCAAATAAATTTGTTAGCACTGAAATGATCCTGATGACTCTGCTGATACTGCTGAAACACAGTAGATGGCACTCTGGGCCTAGGAGTCTGCTTGCAAGTGAATTAGCCTTTAGTATTCACCCAACTAGAGGGACTCTTTTCAAGTCCATTAAAAAAATTGCTTTTATACAAGGTGGTTTTTTTTCTCTTTTGTTTGTTTTTTTTTTTTCAGAGAGCAAAAAGACCCAATCTTCCTGAGGGACAAAGTTACACAAAAACATTCCAAAGAACAATTTGAGACAGCTCAAAAAATAGAACAGGAGTATAGCAAGTACTTCACAGGTTAGTATTTAATCAAACTTTCAGCAGGAACACATTGGTAATTAAATCCATTTGCACTTTAATTCAAAAGATCAGTGTCCCTTCAATGAACACCTTGGGTTTTTTCATTCTTCCTTCCCTTTTGACAAACTCATGTTCTGTTATTTTATTTTACCAGGAGAGGAAATGTCAAGATAGAAATCTTCTACATGTTTTTGTTGTGAATGTCATAATCTTATGATCTAAAGAGGTTCTGAAAAGGTTTTACTACTAGCCAGTATTATAGAAAGTATGGTCAAGATTTGATAATTTGACATAGTGTTGTCAGTGTTATACCATGTAAGGAGTAGAAGGGTTTTTATTTAAATTGTAAAAATCAAACAAAACAACAGAAACCCCTTGTAGTTTAAATTAATAAATGATGATTTCCAAGGTCCATTCCAACCCTAACCCTTCTGTAATTCTGTGAGATTTTGTGATTTGTGAGACATACTTTAAATGTTTCAACAATGGAAAAAAAAATGTCCAAGGTTTCTTGAGCGTTGTTATTTGGAATAATTAAATTCACTTTTTAAAGCCTTTTTAACTTAATAAAGTTATGAAATCAATGTTGGATTGTAGTATTTTTACCAGAGAAAGAAAACAGTGTTTGGAGACTGTCTCGGTTCATTTCAGAGTATATTTCCATATGGTTCCACATACTTAGAATTTTATTCCTAGTCTTTTGAATGTATCTTGATGTGCATGGTGGCAAAACTTAAAAAAAACCCCCTCTAAACTAGCCAAAATCTAACTTTTCATCCCCTGAACAATGGGATTCTTACAGAAATATTTTGAGGCATAACTGCCAAGTGCAGAGAGAGACAAAGAGGTGTGTTTAATTTAGAGCTCTCTCAGTGCATCTTGAGACATGCCGTGTGTTTTCAACAAAACTGTTTACCTGTTATGTAACAGCTATACAAATATTTTTTACATGGTACATACTAAACCTACACAGAACTTGACATGAACATGGCCAGATTGCATCACCACATGTTATCTTCTGCTTCTTGGTTAGTCATTTGTGGCATTTTAGTTTCACCCTGACAGTGGAAGGGGCCCTCAGTCCAAGAGAGTCTTGTGTATCTTCTCATATGCCCTGTGGGAAGGGCCTCCCGTTGGTGCCAAGTGCAGTGGACTCCAGCTGTCATCAACACTTCCAGATGCTGGTAGTCAGAGAGGGTTGGAGTTCAAATTGCACTGACATTTAAGCTTGTTGAAGTTACAATGCTGCACATAAAATAAGCCTCTAGATAGGCATGTTGTACATGGTAGGTTAGTCATGGAGCTATAGGTCACACTCTCTCAGACCAGAGCTCTTTAACTACTTCATGAAGTTCACTTTTTGACTAATGACTTTCAAGTTGGCTTTGTTTCGTCTACCAAGTTGTGAACACAGTGTGTAATCTGAATCACTTCTTCCCTGCCATTTGTCACCTTTCATAGACCTTTTCAGTTACTGTGTTCTGTATCCAAAGTCACCTGACATCATTAACTGTAGTATATCTTCCAGAGCCAAATATTTTATGTTTATGTGACATCATATTTTCTCTTTTCCAAAAGAAAAATTATGCCTTAAGCTGTGTAAGACTTTCCATGCTTTTTCAGTATTAGTGGTAGCTGTGGCCAGAGGCTTTGCTGGCTGACATATTTCTCAAGTCATGAAGTTCCTCAGATTTTAAGTGTTGAAGACAATATGTTCCCCTCTCATGTGTCAGTGTTGGCATTTTATTTTTTATGTTTAGGAAGGTAGAATAAAAGGTGTTCATTTATCTTTTGAATGGATTTTCAGGGAGTTGCTTGCTGTTGGCCTTTTGTTCCTTGAATGTAGTTGGCGATAAGAATTGGAGTAGCAGCTACTGCTGTTTTATTTAGCTCAGCGATCTGTGAGCTGCTCATAATTTACTTCTAATATTTGTAAATAGTGTCTAGTTGCTACAGCTATAGTCTCTATGTATATTACCCCATAAATATAAAACTCTTAACAGCACATGTTGAACAGACAAGGTTTATTATAGCAGGTTCTGACCATCTTTAGACTTAAACTTTGCCACCTGATGCCTCTGAAAATAGTACATGGAGGCCTCTTACAAAACAGTTGTCTTAGTTGATTATAGCCATCAGTTCCTTGACTTTCCTGGATTGTTTTAGGAGCTAGCAGAAGAAACTGTGTATTGAATGCTTGGCCTCTTTGGTCTGTTTATGTTTTTTTAAATAGAGCTATGCATCTGTCAGATACCAAGTTGCGTTGCTTAATTCTGATCTGTTGATAAACACTTTGCAGATAAATGCAGAAGATTGCTCTTGGTAGTTGCTCATAACTGTTTTTTCCAGTCTCATTTGTGTGTGGGGTTTCTTCTTCTCCAGGCATTGTCCAGGGAGGAGCCCTTTCAAGCATTTGCACTCAGATTATGGCAACTGTCGACCAAGAACAAAACAAGGTCCTGTGGATCCCAGCTGGCCCACTGTAGATTTATTTTGCTGTGAAACTACTTTCGAGATGTAAATAACCAACTAACTTTCTATCCAACGGACTCAGTTCATTTCTGTCTTTATAAAGATATCCATAAGTGATTTCTGTTTCATGAAGGGGAATGATAACACTGAACACACGACGACCTGATGAGGCATGTGGAAAGGGGTAGATCACTTCACCGAGCTTGTCTCTTACATCGTACTTGTACACATGACAGGTTGTCACAAGGGTTGTGACCTGTGTGTACTTGTCCATGAGTAATGAATTTAACAATGCTGCAAAACCCTGTAGAATGACAAGTTTACAAAAACCTTTTCAAAGTATTTGGTTCTTGCTGTTTACTTGAATGTCTTTTTGTTTTGTTTTGTTCTTTTTTTAACTCTGTGTCTTCTCACTTAATGAGGTAACTCTCCAAAATGGAGTGAAATTTCTGAGTATGAGCGGACAGTTTATGCGCAATGTGACTCTTAGTTACAATTTTGACAATTTCTAAGCACATTGTTGACATGACAACTAGGTAATAACGTGAGATTGAATCGGTACGTCTTGGGAGTAAGCTCAAAAGGAAGTACACTCCTACACAGGGCAGACCACTGTTTGTATTCTGTCAATACTTGTCTGTCAAAGATACCGTTTCTTGTTTTATGCATGAAGCTAATATTTAAACGTCATAATGTATCTAAGCAATCCAAGCTTAACATGTGTTGACAGATAATAATTTTTGGTTGTTGGGCCTGGATTAAGTATTGGTGGGGAAGAGTCACAAACTAGGCCTAGCATGCTGTGTTCTGTCACTTTTAGATACTGTAAATATGGAAAGCTTATGTTCGTGCAATTTTGCAGGGTAATTCTTAAGCTTTGTACTTCAGTGTGTAGCATTCACATAGACTGTTTTTATTTAAGAGCAGACACAGTTTTAGGGCTTTGATTAAAAGCCTTTAGAAAGGTACTAAATTGTTAGTGTTTTCACTGTCCAGAAATAAGTGATCGTTTAGTTTTGGTTGCAATACTTATTTACCTGTTGTACCAAACTCTATTTTATCAGTTCCCTTTTTGTTTTTTTGCACTTCTGACTCTGTGTTCCTAACACAGGTTTTGTACCTGTTTCTTCTGTCTCTTGTGCCATGTTTCCTGGGTACTGTATTTTAATTGTTTTTAAAATACTATTTTAATAGACCTGCTTCTCAGTCACTCTTTCTAACATTTCATTGTGTAGCGTTTCTAGTTTTACACTACAGGCTGTAATTTTGCTTCTGTTTGCAGGTTTTGTAATTAAAAAAAGGGATTCTTCTTGCACAGTTCTTCAAGAAAGATCTGGTCCTAAATTTAAATTCTGTTTTACAGTTGCTGTTTTATAGTTCAAAATACTTGTTATAGTATTTATATAGTTATAACTATATAGAGTATTCTGAACTATAAAACCGTCTAAAATATATATGGTATTTTATATAGTATTATACCATACTATTATAATACCGTATATATAAATTAATAAATATGAAATGGTATGGATGAATTAGTAGTCCAAATACTTCTCGTGGTGAGGGACAGAAGTTGTTTTTTGTTTATCTCAATTTTTCTTTTGTTTTGTTTGTTTTTTAAAGTTTGAGATCAGAGACTCCAGTGGTACAACTGAAACAGACAGGTACTGTTCTGACATGGATTTTTCTGTACTAAATGAAAATGTCACTTTGTATCAAAAAAAAGTTAAAGAAACTGATTACTAAATAAAGGTCAATTTCTGTGACTTCACTTGTGTGTAATGGGTGCATAGAGCTCATGCTCTTCTTGACTCTGTTTAGTTGAGTCCTCATATAAGGTTTTAATTTCTGACTAAAATTGGCATATCCACCTGATAGTTTCAAATACCCACCTTGAGAAGAATAGGTTTGTTTTGTACTCTTGCCTATCCTTGGATGCATAAATACCAGAGATGTTCAAAAACTGCAGGACACGAGAAGTTAGATGTTGGTTTGTGTTAATATTTTTAATGTTCTGGCCCATTGGTGTTAAGGATTTCAAATAGAAATGCAATTGATTGGATGGAGACTTTAACTGAAGAATGAGTCTATCACTGACATTTTCAAGGGAATGTCACTGGGGAAAAGTGAGAATATTAGCGTAAAGGCACATTGTAGAATGCTCTCAGTTTTTACACTTCAGACAGTCCAGCCTCTTTTGTTCATTGAGTTATCTGAAAGCCTAGGGAAGAGAAATATTATGTACTAAATTTTCCGCTTAATCGGTTTCTTTATTCTCAGATGCCAAATAGTCGGCTTCAGCATGAACCCAGTTTGTGGATGGACAAGTCTTATAATCTGCATGCCTAGTAATAGCCTTTAGTCATAAGACAGGACTCACACCTTATCTGCTCTTGAAAAAACAACACTATGGTAGCATCGTCTAATAGAGGATGAAGAAAATAAGGATAGGCAGGTTCTGGCAGGTCAGTAACAGCCATACATTGCATAATTTCTGATCACAACAAAGTAGAACTGAAGTAATGATTGAACACTAGAAAGAAATGCCTTTAGCTCAGATCAGGAGTTTCCTGATATACCATTTTGTTTTATAATATTAAATGCCAGAGATAGATTTAGCCTTTTTCTGGAAAGAGTAATTTTGTCCAGGTGTTAAAATAAAGAATGTAGTTATGTGGGTATTTTAAAAATAGTTTCAGAATAGTAACATTAGAAACAAAAAGTCTGCAAATTTCACTCTTATGCTTATAAGCCACTATTGAGCGTATGTGGCTGCAGGTAGAGTTAACTAGAAATCAAAATCTTTGAACTTTGTTTCTCCACAGCTCAACTGGCATAAAATGGCTTAAGATATTGCAGCCAGTATATATGATTTGTTGTTAATATGTTGGCAGACATCTACTTGCTTTCAAACCTTTGCATTTTGTTCACATTGACCTGAATTGCAGGGCAAGCGTTCACCTGATCCAAAATTACACTATGACAGCTGCCAACCTCTCCACCTCAGACAAGGGTTCTTTTTCAGTGCCTGATAAATTTGGAGGCCATATCCTAATCCTTTGTAGTGAATGCAAACATTGCCTTAAGCAGTCTTGAACAGCTCTCCTCGGTCTGTCTCTGTGGATGTATTCGTGGTTAAAATACAATCTTGTAATCTTTTCTAGACTTATGTTTAAGGCTCCATGTAATTTCTACAATTCTGTGCCTACACATCACAATGGACAGTTTCTGTTAAAAATAGACTGACATTGGAAAAATATGCACTGGCTTGGAAACTAAAGAGACTACTGTGAAAAATACAGGTACCCAACATAGCAGACTTTGGTCTTGTGCAACAACTAGTGAAGGTTCCAGAACTGCAGCAGAAGCTGAACAGCAGAAAAAAGATGCTTGGCCTCTTCTTGTAAATTTTCTTGGGCTGCTGTGCCCATGAGTGTGAGTTTCTTACTCACTTGGTTGGGTTTTTTCCAACGTGAACTCTGTCATTTGGTTTAGAACACGTCTTGATGTTCTTTGCTGAAAAAGTACATTTTTGATAACATTTGGTAGTAAATTTTTTAGCTATTCAATTTGTCTTCTTTCTCTCTTTGAATACTAAGAGATGCTTTTGCTAACATAACAAATGATGCGAGCATGGATCCAAAAACCAGGTGAACAGGGGATCCTGTTATTTAAGTGTGAAAGTACCAGTTTAATCTGGGATTGTTCAGCTCTGTTTTAACAAACAATTCCTTACAAGCTTCTGTAAGAGTAGTTGTTTTTTATATTATCTGTAATTTTAGATGAGGGCTGTAACTTTATATTTAGACAACTTCATGAGTTGTCTGTCTACATGGATCCTTTTCTTGAAGCAAACTGTGGATAAACTGTGGTTAACTGTGGAAGCATACTGGGACTAAAGAAATTCAAAACATTCTCAGTTCTGGAGTTATCTTGTAGACCTCCAGTGTGGAAAATGTTTTGGGGTTTTAAATTTTTTAAAAAATATTTATTTAATCTTATTACTTAACTCACTTGAAAAACAGTGAGGTGTATTAAAGTTTTTTCAAATTTCCTTAGATCTCAGTCAATTAAGTAATTTTAATTAATTTTCCTCTACAAAATGCACCTGTTAAAGATGAAGAGGTTTTATCCTCCTGTGTGAAGTGTGAAATTCTAGGTGATTTTTTTAACACAGATGTACACACAGGTTTTTAAAATATGAGGCTTTGTTCTAAAAATGTAGGAAGGAAAATAGCAGAGATCTAATAACTATTTCAAGAATCGAATCATAAAAATCTCTGTACTATATAGCCTAGTCATGTCATATTATGGTGAATTATTGTCATTTATATGTTTTATTAACAGAACATTATAAGCTGAATGTCAGTGGGATATTTTCTGTGTCTGCCATATTGAAGAAAATAGCACCAACGGCTGAGGAAGCTTTCCAAGATCCGGTATCTTCATTTATGACCCCTTTCCTTCACTGGCTCAAACTATAGAGAGTGTCCAAGAGCTTCAATACTTCTGCTGCTAATTAAGAAAAACAGACAACCCAAGCCTGAAACAACACCACCCCCCCACCCTCGCCAAACTCAGTGCACAAAACAAAACAACTCCCTTCCCACCAAACCTCACTTCCAAAGTGTCCAGTTTGGCTTTCTTATGACTTCATGTCCTTCCTGTCTTCCTGAATATACATTAGAATTTCATAAAAAGAAGACAGCTGTTTACTCTTAATTTAATTCACAAACATGCTTCATATTTCTCCAAAATTAGAAACAAGTCTGTCAAAATGTTGAATTCTTTCAACAGCTTGAAAAAAAATCTGTTTCTTGATAAAATCACACTTACAGTTGCAATGGCTTTTTCCTTTTAAAGTTTTTTTCAGTGCAAATGTTAATGACATTCCTTATGTAATATTCCCTATGCCCTTCCTCTGAAGGCAGGGAATGATCAGCTTTCTGAAGATAGTAACTTTGATTGTCAGAGTAAGTGACCCTGTTTTTTAAAACTTTTGTGCCTCATTTTGCTGCAGATTAATCTTATCTTATTAGCAATAACATCAGTCAATTAAAATGATCTTTATTCCTTCATTCGACAAATCTCTTTGGTCCACAGATGCTTACCATTTGAGTTTAGCAGTTAGCTCAATCATCAGATTTTTTAACCAAGTGGGGATGATATTTGTAGCCCACTGTGATAAACTTAAGGTATTAGGTTTCAGGTTTGTCTTTTTGGCTAGTGTAAGAAATAAAAGGCTGAAAATGCTTTTTTTTTTTCATCTAAATATGTGCAAGGAGTTTAAATGTGATTGTAAGTTTTATAGTTCTGTGATGAAAATAACTGTTAGTTATAACGTTTTGAGAGGATAATTCCAGTGAAGTCAGCCAAAAGAACCTAAGGTAAGAGAGAGAAAATTGTCCTCTGCTGTGAAAATAGGATTTGAGAGTGCCAGCAATTGCTCGTATCATTATAGTAACAAGTAGGTTTGTGATGCAAAGATGAGTAAGTGCAATTGCTGAAGAAACCAAACACATGGAGCTGAATTCCAAGAAGGTGATAAAAACTGCATGTCCTCAGCAACCACCAAGGTTGGTCCTGTGGTGGTGGCAGATGTATATCTCTTTCATCTGGGGTTGGCTGAACTGTATGGCCTTGCAGAGCTTCTGGCTGCAAATATATTTCTAGCATTCAGATGAATTCTCATACTTCTATACCCTGACTTGTGCTGTATTAAAAAATGTGTTGTTAATAGCTGCAATTATAGTGTGATCTGTTGAGACCTGCTCTGACTGATTTTCAGTTCAATTATTTAAACCTCATTTGTCAGGGGAGGACTACATATTTCATGCCAGAGTGACTATTTTACAGCTGCAAAATAATTCAAGTGAAGTTGTAAAAATCAATTGGATATCCTCCCCTTCTCCTGGTCTTTACTTGACAGAGTTTCCCTCACAGCTGCAAGACTTGAACTGCCAGGAGTTCACTTGAATTCCTGTCTGATGCTGACACTGTCCTGCACAGGATGTGATCAGAGCTGTTTCCTGACACTGTGGAGTAAGGAAACGTTGAGCCTGCCCTGGCTTCAGTCCTCAGCTGTGCTCCTGCATGGAATACTTCACAATGCTTCAGTCTTTGCGTGGGTTAACTCTAGTGAGATGCTTCCAGTCCTGGCTCCATAGGGCAGTTCTGTGCCTTCCAGAGCCAAAATGGGATTTCTGATCAGCTATTGCTGCTGCGTTTTTCCTTTCAGTAGTCCCTTTTCTGCTATGTAACCATACACAGACATAGAGTTTTGTCCAGTGCTCCATGAAATTTTTCTCAGATTAGGAGTGAGGTTGTAGTTTGTGAGAGCTATATTATGGATACATCACAAGCTTCGCCCTTCTTTTACTGTTACATGTAGCTTTAGTTTTCCTTTGCTTTATAGTCTTGCTATCACTAGTAGATAAATCTTCTTTCAAGGTGTGTCCCTCATCCAATGCAGCCTTTCCTGTTTGCCCCATTCCTTGCTTCATGCTTCGCTTACACATCTAAACCCTCAAAGATATTTTTTCTGTTGCTGATGCAACCTTTCTCTCCCTTCCTTGCCCTGTTATCTAATGCTGAAATTTTTTGAGACATTATGTAAAGTCTGTTTGCTTCACAAAGCATACTATGTGGTTGTGTATTAATCACTGATTTGATTTTAAACACTTCTTATCCTCACTGTTGATGATCTTGTGAACAGCAGTGGCTGATCCACTCCAGCACTGAGCACCCAGCATTTTCAGGTACTGTTTTAGCAAGGTCTACATGTCTGCAGTTCTGAAAGTGATGCCTTGTTCTGTTTCCAGCAGTGTCAGCAGTGCATTTGTAGCAGGACATACTTGGTAAGCAATGGAAGACAACTTGAGAAAGTCCACAAACCTGCCTTAAGATTTTGTGACCTCTGCTGGCTCACAGAGGCTTCAGTCTTTGAATTAATTTGGATTTCCCTCTGCACTGTTCAGATTCTGTGAAAACCCAGCACTGGTAAGGTGTGCAGAGGTATAGCTGAACTGATTTGCTGCAAATTGCTGAGATCCACAAATGGTGCCTGGCCTTCATTAGAAATGAACTATTATTATTCTAATTTCAACGTGCTTTGCTATCACTTAGGATATTACTGGAGTTACAAGAGTTCTGAAATGCTGGAATTTGCCAGAAGTAGCCATTTTTTTCTTGTTTCTTTTTCACCTCACTCTTGCCCTAAAGCCCAGGTTTTATTTTACACCCTCTGTAATGTCAGCCATTTCAAGACGCAGGTAGTCTATAATACACAATATGATGGAAAGAACAAGAACTGCAATAAACCACTGTTGAATGTTGCATGTCATGGGCCTTCAAATCCTTTTCAGTTCTCTTTGTTATAGAAGGAGCTACTCAGAAACAGAAACCCTTTCTTGAAACAATTAAAACATAGGTCTGAAAGTTATTTTCTTTCATGTTCTCAGTGCTCTAATAATGAGACTTTCAATATCTGACTCCCTTATTTTTAAAAATCTGGTGTCCAGACCAAAAGCATCTGTAGCACCTTAATACTCTCCTGTGAAAATACTATTTTAACTTCTCTGCCTCAGGATATGTACTTCATTATGTTTCAGCTTTTGTTTTATTAGATGTAAGGTTCATTTATTTCAATGATTTCGGATTTATGACTTTCTGTTACTCCCTGCTATTTATGGGATGTGGTTTTTTGTTTAAATGGAGTTTTTTTCCATCACAACCAATTATCCAGATTGATGGTATGAATTCATGGTTCTACAGTCACTCCAAACTGAAGTGCCCTGTTTCTCAGAGGGAAAAAAAGTTAGGCCAGGTAACCTATCCAATGTGGGACTCCCTTTTCAGGTATATGTATCCCTGTGTTTTGTGAATGGAGCATTTTTCTTTCTTTTTTCGTTTTGTATGTTTTAAAAATGTAATTCTGCAGATACCACACACACCAAGAATGTGTCTTGAAAATCAGTGGTGCTAGAGATAAGTAATTCATCAATATATGGTTTTTTAGTCAATGTGAAACAGAAAATAGAAAAATAGTTTAGAGTGGATCTGATGGGTCACATAAAAACCACAAACCCCTGATGCTCTGTTTTTCAATTACTTAGCCTTGTGTTTTATTTTTCATATACCTGCCTTAAAAGGGAGTTACTGGCCTGAAAGTTACATTTAGAAAATAAAAGCATTGGAATGGGATACTTCATTTAATAAGCATTGAAATGAGACATTCCTCAAAAGGAAAGCTGTTGTTATATTTCATCTTGGTATTTACTGTTTTCATGAGAAACTATCAGTAATTTCTGAAAAAGAAAGTACCCTTTAAAAGATGTCTCAAGCCAGCTACTGAAAACAGGAGTTATACTACATAATTGCTCATCGTTCAAAGTTGTGTTTAGGGGTTTTTTCTGTGTGTAGTACAGAATGTAATGATTAGAGAAAAAATATTTCTAGTATGTGAGAGAGAAGGAATGTTTCTTTTCACAATGTGCTAATATAGCAGTACAGAAACCATAACAGGTTAAGAAAAAGCACTAAAAAGTATTTCTTTAGCAGTACATGGAAGATGACTTGCATTTATCAAACTGTTCTTTAGAAATCTGAGACCTTGTCCCTTGATGCAAACTTACACATCAAATACCTCTGACACTCTATTTATTTTTGTAGTTACAACATCTCATTTACAGTCAATTTATGCTGTATATAGTGCTGATTGTTTTTCTTGCAAGATTAAGAGCAAAGTTTTAAACTGTCTTCCTCAAGGTCACAAGCCTGGCAGTAAATTCTTCTCTTGTTTTTTTTTTTTTTTTTTCGTAAATCATTAAGTAATTCAATAACAAAAAAAAAAAAAAGCCCCCTCAAACCAAAACAAAAAAAAATACCAGACAAACATGCTTAAGTTTATCAAATTATATGTATTATATGTATCAAATTATATGTATTCTAAGACAATTTCTTCCATAAGACAGCAAGTATCAACAAAATCAATGGTGAGAACTTGCAGCCCTAGTGATGACTCTAAATCAACAGCTGCCATGCAAGGCATGGAAAAACAGTAACTGAATCTTAAAATTATGTGTGTGGTGCTCTATAATGCAAAATTAGTGGGATTTCAAATACTAGTGGTTGAAAAGTACTGCATATTGCAGTATTGCTTATGTGTACATCCAACATTTCTTGTGTGTTAAATTCAGACACCTACTATGGGCTATTTTATAACAATCACTCTAAATTGATGAAGGCATGCTAAGCCTTGTATGGCCACGGACCTTTAGTTGAGACCAGACAGTAATAATCTAGTCTCTAAAGTATGCAAAAAGCGTGAGAGAGCATCAGGCTCACTGGCTTAGTGTCAAGTCCTTCTTATAAAAGGTATGACTTAAAATGGAAAGCCTTTGTGACAGTTTATGCAGACTAACTTAATGTGTATAGCCTGTGCAGACAGTTATTTTCCACCTATTCATGGATACACAAGCTAGGATATTTGTCTTTAAACATAGAGGAGTGCAGAGAGTTCTTTTGTTTAGTCAAATAAATACTTTCCAATATTTGACCAGTTTTAATTTATGGAGAACACATGGTTTTTCTTCATTACTAATTGTTTTTCCAGAAGATAAGCCTGTATTAAAATTTGTGAGGATTCATGAGCTTTTTTATTTTAAGTAAAGCTCTTTGTTGAAACCACTCAATTTTTAAAAAAATAAAAAAGAACCCAGAGATTTTCTCAAACCTCCAAAGCCTGTTAGTTTATTATATTCTTTTTTTTTTTCTTAGAGGCAAAGGCTGTCAAACATATTGTTGCAGCTTTCCTTGCAAGGAAAATCCCCAAGTGTTCATAGGATGCAGGCACAACAGAAGTTCACTAAAACTTCCTCTGCTTTTAACTCAGGTAAGATGCAATGGCATCCGATCAAGATATCAGATACGAGTCCTGAAAACTCTTTTGACTCCACCTGTGACTAAAATTAAGTGTTCCCAATTTCATGAAAATGAAGAAGTTTTGGTTTTTTCTGGGGACTAGTGAATGGTTGGATTTTTATGTCTGCATCCTTGTCCCACTAAAACAGACACCTTACTCCCTGCTGTAGGAGCAAGAACAGGAACTGAGGCCTGTCACATTTCAAATGTCCCTGTCAGAAGCATATTGTTAAGTTCTATTTAAAGCATATTCAGTATTTTAAGTAGTGGGAGCAATACCAGGCAATTTTAACCCTCATAACTGATAGGCTGGTTTGACAAGGTTTTCACAGCAGAAGTCACTGTTGTATAAGCCTTCACAGATACAGTGCTTTTCTCATTATGGAAACATGTACAGCTTGAGTAGCAGTTTCCTTTTATGACATATTCAGAGCTCTCTGCAGTCCTCTATGGTATATTCATACAAATTTGTGGAGGAAGCCCTCTAAGACACAAATATACAAAACACCAGTGTCTAGTTATTTGGACTTTGAGCTTTAAAGGTCCAGAATTCATTGATAACAGCATACTTCCCACCGACAAGATGCACATTTTTAGGTGCCAGCTTCCAAAGCTAGACTTATAAATTTCCTCTTGATAAAACTACAGAGATGCATCTTTTTTTGTTTAGGCACCAGAGTAAGTAATACAGTTATTAAGTTGTCAACAAGCTCCTCTGCCATGTGTTGCTGTCTTGTACGCAGCGTATGCAAATTGTCCCAGTGCCTCATGAGAAGTTGCTACATGTCTTTCCTTTTGCGAGCCATGCATTGGGCCATGACCTTTCACTTCTGAGTTTCTTTATTCAAGTTACAGACACCTCCGTGTGCAGGTTTTGAAGCACTGTGTGCCTGTTGCCAGTGCTAACCTCTACCATCAAAGGGCACAAGGAACAGTCTCGCTCTGGCGTGAGGAGGAGTGTGGCTGCACTCCAGCTCTGCCTGCTGTGCTTGCTTTGTACATTTTGGGTTGCTGTTTTTGAAGGGACTGAGACACTGGCTGTGTTTCTTGATTCTCTCTTCACCCTGCTGGAGGCCCCAGAGTCCCTGTTTGCTACACTTTACTTTTTCATTTGCTTTGATGCCATGGACTTGCTATAAAATTACCTGGGTTTTACAGGTGTCTTACTTGTCCGTATTTGTACAAAATCTAGCATTAGAGAGAAGAAATGAGGCAGGGAGGTCAGTGAGGGGTTAGCTGTTCCTTCAAACAGAAAAGTAATTAAAACAACCTCTTCAACAGGGAACTTCTCTGTGAGAGGCAGAGCACCATGTTCCCAGATGTAATTGCAGGGGCAGGAGTGGGGGGTTTTTTTGAGTGCCTCTGGTTCTTGAAGGAGCTTTTATTTTATCTCAGAAGATTATAGAATCCTTTTCAGGCAGCTAAATGTGTGGGTTGTTTTTTTTTTTTACTGATACCATACAGATAGGAAGTTGTACCCTATTTTACAGATAGAAAGTTGCAAGGCAAATAGAGAGAGACCAGTTTTGAAGAAATCATGGGGGATTTTTAAAATATGGTCAATAAAATATTCTAAATGATGCCGTAAAGAGAAGAGGCATGTTGGAGCTCTATGTATGTAGCTTAACCAGAGAGCTGTGCTACACAAAGCTGTGTGAAGTGTCAAACTACCTTAAACGTAGCTGATTTCTGGGCACTCACTGAGGCAAATAATTACTCCAGGAAATAGCATTTCAGTATCTTGCAATCAGCATTTCTCTGAGTTCATTCCTCGCATCATTCTGTTGCTCTTTCTTCTGGTCTTTCAGAACATAGTTTGAGCACTTGCCTGAATGCCACCGAAGGCAATAGTGTTTCTTTTGCAGCTCAAAGGCAAAACTTGTTGCTGCCTTTTGTTGTTATTCAGCAGCCCAATAATTCTGACCTGTGAGGAATGTGGGGGTAGGGGACACAAACATGATTTTTTTTTTTTTTTTAATGTGGAGTGACTGATGAAAGATAGATTTGGTGCTCTTTGGTTTGTCTGGGTTTGGTTTCCTCTTTTTTTCTTTCTCTTTTTAGGTTTGTGGGGGTGTTTTAAGTTTGTGAGACTTTGTTTTTAGGTAAAATTGAGTTTCAAGTATAAAGCTGGGCAGTCCCACCTAATTGATGTTGTCATGGCCTCCAGCCAAAGTTGGAGGGGTAATCAGTTAGTTTTAACCTGGAGAAGAGCTGAGAGGGACATAAATCCCACTGTCCAACAACATGTAAACTTTTTTTTTCTTTTCGTGAAACTTTTAGAACAAAGGGAGCAATTTGAAGGAGAAAGGTCTGGATTGTGTGAGTACTTAGTTTGTTAATGCAGTTTGTTCTACTCTACCACCACTTGGTGCTAGAAGATCAGTATTTGTTACGCAGCCGCTTGGTAGCTCCAGTTTTACGTACAGGACATCTGAAAGGCAGTTGAATTACAGCCTTGACATAGCCTTGATTTCCAGCAGGTTCTATGTACCAACATCCCATCCCTTTCTTTGCTGACAGAAGGGAGTCCATGACCAGGAGCTGCATGAAGCTGTGCGGGTCAGCTCTCCAGTGCCCTCCTCACTGTGCTTGCAAATGGGGTGTGCACCTTCCTGACCTGCTGTGGTCAGTCCTTTCTGTCCAGAAAGACAAGCGCTGCCTGTGCAGCTGCTGGGCTGCAGCAGCCTCAAACACAGGCTCGACCTGTGGCACTTGTGACAACATGAAGGACGTTAGACTGCCTGTATTTATTGACTTTCCCTACAAAGTCATTTCCCCCTAATACAAAGGTATTAATTACAGAAAGAGAGAAACATGGTGACTCCAAGGTCAAGAGATGAGAGCGTGCAATCTGGAATTTCTATCGCAACTGATTATGATTATGCTCCAGCTATTAAAAGTTACAAGGTTGCATTCGTTATGTGGATGCTTGCTTCTAATTAAAGAAAATGTCTGTCCTTTAAGAACTCAAGAATAAATAGATTCCAATTTTTATCTTCAACTTAGTTTTTCAATACCCTTTTCATACGAATGCTAGCTTATTCATTTTCTGTGCTAATGTGGTTTATGCGTTTGTTGGATGAATTAAGGACTGCATTTTTACTCACCTGATACCTTTAGAGGCAAGCTTTGCCTGCAGCACGAGATAAAATGAGATTTGTAGTCCTGTCTTATTCTTTTATTTGTCTGTGGTGCATCTCTTTTCCTTATTTACTGTCTGTCTGTGTGGAGGTGCTTCAGACAGTTAATATAGTCAGGTGAATTTAATGCTGATTGCACAAACCAAAATGGACTGTGTGGATATACTCATTCAAGAGCAGAGGCTTTTTGAAGTGAGTTACACTGCAGAAATAAAAGCTCTTTGAATTCTGATTCACATTGCAATGTGAGATGTGCAAGTGCTTCACTTAAAAATAAATTCAAATTACTTTTTCCCAAGTGAATCTTTGCAAACACAAAGGACTTGGTTCCCTGTACTCCAGCATCTTGATAAAAGAATGAATCCATGCATTTTATTTCTCACCTCAGTACTGATGTCTGTTGTAGCAGAAAGATATGCACAATTTCCTATATAGAAAATACTTTCTGTTTTCACCAGTAACCTTGCTGCTTTGTATGTGTTTCAGTGGTCTCATTTGTACTCCCTGCCTGCCTTCCTTATTGCTCTCCTATTTATGTTTTCATTATTTATTATGGTTTGCTTATAATGTAGATGGATTACTATTTATTGATGCAAGTCCTTTATGATGTTTATTGATGAGACATTTGTGAGAACAGCCTCACTGTACCCTGTTAGCATTTGTGTTTCACGTTAATGTGCAGCTTTTCAGGGCCTTTCTGTAAACTGCATAAATGAGACTCCCAGCAGTTCACAACATCTCCCTTCGGCATAGTAGCTGCCTTTCTATTTTAACTGAGAGCCAGTGAATATACTGAGTCTTGGATGAATATGTGCATCTGAAGCTACGTTAGCTTGGATGAAGATTGCAAGGCATTTGTCAGGTGTGTGCTTCCTAAGAGATGATCACTTTTAGTTGTCCATATATTTGTATTATGGGGCAGTCAGCCACATGGCTTTGAAACAGTTACTTCAGTTACTTTTCTTCCGTCCTTCTCAAAGCCCTTGATGTGTATCTTGGCTAGAAAAGAGTAGGATAGGAGCTTACAGACTCCTGTGTAGGGCTGTTCTGTCTGTAAATATTTTTTTCAAAGCCAAGGTTGCGTTCAAAATACTGTGGTGTTGGAAGATGCAGAAATAAGGAAGGAAGGTATGATAAGATACTGGGTGGGGACTCAGAAAATTGTCTCCCATTTATGGGAAATGGTGTCTTTTATTATCCTAGGCAAGTCAGTCTGGTTTGGCACTGGGTATTCCGTGAAAATCTCAGAGCTGAAAGGAAAAAATATTAAAGTCATAATATCCTTGAACTGGAATAAGTCTACCTCAAATTCAGAAACTCTGCCCCAGGTTGTATATCTCTTCTGTAGCATGTTTTCTTCATGGGCCATCAGACTAAGGAGACCCACCCCAAAGAAGTGACATTCTCTGTCTCACTTGGGTGAAGAATAACACCACTCATCTTTCCTTGCCTGTTCTGTTGACTTCTGGCTGCAGCTTTTGATCAATAAATTTGTATGAAACCTTGTAGAAAGAGGTTAGGATCTCATTTGTGACCTATGAGCACCCCAGATAGGCAAATTTCCAGAACATGGAAGAAAACATTAATGTAAGAACTTTTAGACAGCATGTCTGTTTGGTGAAAGGAGGGGGTCTGGAGCTGCTGGAGCTGCAACTGAGACACAAAACAGAGAGTGTTATTTGTTGGTCACAGAACGTTCGGTGCTTTACAGCACACAGTTTAGTCTCCACAGCCAAGTGACATGAGAGAAGTGCTGGCTCTCCCTGCTCTCCTTCCCCCGTGCCTTTCGAGTGTAAGTTCTTTGGGAGTGCACAGGAATGGTCAAATGCATTTTCATTGCACTAGCAGTCTGCATCTGTCATGAAATTTCAGCAGACAAAACCACAGCATTTGGCAAACAGACTTAAAAAGCAGAGAAAAAAACAAAGGGTACAAGTGCCACAATGCAATTTCTGATTTATAGAGAATAAAGCTTTGCATTTTGCAGGCACGCATAACAATTAATACCTAAATGGATAAACTGCAGAAAATTGGCTAATGGAATATAAATAATTGAATTAAATGCAAATTTTCAAGCACTCTTGGCAATTAATTGTGTGCCTGTCTACCCAAAGTTTTGACTGTACAGATAAATGTATTGATTGCAGAGCAAATGTGTCACCCTTCATCCTTTCCTAGTAAAGAAAATAGCATTTAGTGATGTGGGAGTTGATTAACGAGTACCCAAAGCAGTGAAGGCTGAGGTCAGGCCTGCGGCGACCAGCTTTACTGCCAGCTGCTGTCGAGTGGCAATATTGACAGCTTGTAGCATCACTGGAATACCCAACTTGTGGCTGTTCCTGCCAGCATCATGAACTCCTCACAAAGATGTTTTGTATCTGCGGCAGTTGTAGTATGCACTGGGAAAGAACACAGGGCTTTCACCTGTTGCCACTGCTGTTGTGCTGGCTGATACCAAAGGGCTCTGGTGTTCAGGGAAGAAATCCAAGTGATAGAAAAGGGAGCATTGCTGCTTGAGTGAGGGAAAACCTATGCTGAAAGAAGAGCATCCATGTTCCAAGAACTTTGTAAGACAAATGAGTACAGCTACACGATATGCCTTGGGCATCTTGTGGGTAATTTTGGACAGTAGATGTTTATTTCAGGGAATGCTTCCTCACCAGGAAACCTAGGGCACTGCAGGAAGGAGCACTGAAACTGCTGTACACAGGTCATGCCTGAGCTCAGCCTCCAGGCTGGCCATGGGTGCAGATGTCTCTTTCTTTGGAGGGCTCCTATTGCTTATTTACTTTTATTACTGACAGCTGCTCTCTTTTGCAAGTATGATATCCTGGTCTGATATTCTGGCCAAATTCTAACTATAATCCTTACCGCCTGCTTGACTCAAAATAGCCCATACATTAAAATGTGTCATTTCTCTTCTGACTGAATGTGATGTTTTTAAACAATTTCCATTTTTCACCCCAAATATGGCTCTTTCAGCTTTGGATGTTTCTCTATTTCTAGCTTGTTAAAGTACTTGGAAGGCATTGTGCATTGCATGCATAAAGACAAGCTATTATAAATATTTAGCTAGCTAAAGCATTTGTGATTTTTTAACTTCAAAGTTAGAAGTAAATGGGATACTTGTAAGTACTCTTGCATTTTTTGCAGAAAGTTATCTAAGTAAATCTTTCACAATAGCTTGGGACTTTTCATGGTATGCCAAAATATGTCCTACCTCAGTACCACTGGGATTCAGGAATTAGACAAAGTGTCAGAGAGACTAAAACAAAGACTCGTGCCTGGAATATTCCTAAAAGAATCCGACAAGCGTCAGTGCGCTGTGACTGAGTGGTGCTGTTTGGAGAGGATCACTCAGTAATTTAGTTTTCCATTTTCTTCAGGAAAGGAAAGGTATTCCAGTGGAGCCCCTGTTTATGTTTTCATTTTTCTCAAAGGATCTGGGCGATCTCTACGAGGCTGTTCAGCCTCTCTAGGCCTTGCTCTTAGACTATAAAACAGGAGCATTTTTACATCCTTTCCACATGGAAATATTTTCTGGATAAGACTGTGAGATACTTAGAAGCCATAGTTCTGGCTTCTGCACAATAACTGGATAAATGTTTCTTAATTGTTTGATTAATATCCTGTCAGCACAGTACAACAAATAACTGAAAGTACATTTTGTCTCTCTTTTAAGAAAATGGAGAATTTTTTCTATGAGCAGTATTCTCATCTTAACAGTATTTTAGCAAAGAAGTTTGAAGAAATCATGGCAAAGAATGTTTGTGAAACAGCTAATCTTAGACAAATAGAAGTATCTAAAGAAGGCAAATGTTGAACTCTAAGACAACTGTTTGCAAAAGGAGCCTGGTTTCACTCAAAGTAATGGAAACAGCTCACATGAGCTATTTATCAAGAGGTTTGGAAGGCTAGGGTTTAAAAAAAGTTAAATTGTTTAGTCTTTAGCTCAAAAACCTATTGCAGAAATTACTTAGAGAATATTAGTAAATGTGAGAATCGGAAAATGTTCAATAGTAATTCATAGCCAAAATATTGTTTGTAGTGCGTTTATCTCCTGGACCAATAGTTCTGTCTAGATGTGACTTTTACCTTGCAGTCAGGCACAAAGAAAGGAACTCTGAAAAGGAAAGTGTTCACGATTGTTTTATTTTAAGATTATGGAAAAGTTCCTCTATAAAAGTCTTTCCTGCTTTTCAGACCAGGTTTAGATCATAACAAATACACCCATGATGGCACAAGCACTGCTCAGTTTCAAACCCGTCCTTATCTGCCCCTTTTTGCTAAAGGCGCCACAAACCACTGGAGAAGGCATTACACATTTCCATCATGTGTTTTTATTTTATTTGGACTGGACTTAAGATATGTCTAGATGCTCTTTCAATATGCTGTGGCTTTCATATTTTTCATTAAGACTGACCAGAAGTGATAATTTATATCTTGTAGGGCTGATGACTTAGCACTTTCCAAGTTAGATCTGGAGCCAAGCCCTGCAGTAATTATTCTGCAGTTGATTTCTAACAGACCTTTGAAAGCTCAGTGTGGGGATGGGTGAAGCACAGAGGCAGTGCCGCAGAGTCTCTGACAAAACAGCAAAGGGGGTCACCAGCAGTTCATGCAAACTCCAAATCTCACTGTTGCCCATTCTTTTCCAAATGAAGCTTCCAGTCTGTGATGGAAAGGACTGGTCTTCCTCTGTAGAAAGCAGATCAAAAGTATAAGACACATATAGTTTGCTGAAAAGATGTGCTAAAGTCTTTGCAACTTAATGCATCACATTTTGCTGCTCCTTCCAACAACTGAAGATCTATAATCACATTATTCAACAGCCTGAGGATCTCTAAATCTTTTCGCTTATAAAAGTTTCACTGCTTGATTATTCTTTTAAGCTCAAAAAACAAACTGAGTTTAAATGTATTTCAGAAAGAAAGGTGGAAAGCACAAGGGAGTCAAGATGCTGCTCAAACTCCACAGGTATACGGACACTGCGTGCTAGGTGTGATGTTTATCTCTGTCTAGATTTTACCTAGCCTTTTGTGGTCGAGAGAAGATGAAAACAAGGGAGAAGCAGTTTCTAGCCATACTTGCATATAGGAAATTGTTGTCTGCCTTTCTGCCTCTGCTGTTTGCATCATATTTATTCCACAGTAGTTCTGCCAGCTTAATTTGTCCCATAGTTCTCTTTAGTAATTCCTTGGGAATGTTATTTCTTTTATAACCTGACAACTTTTAAAGTAGGAGTTAAAGTAAAACTTCAATCAGGCAGAGTGTAAACCACTGCCTTCCCTCCTCTTTCTTCAAGCCCCTCAGAGTCAGCTCCCACATAGGGTCCATTCCTTGCTGACCTGTGACCCTGCAAGTACACAGTGGCTTGTAGGAACAGCACTTTCCAAGAACTGGGTATGTAGTGCCCAGCACATCATCATGACTCAGGGAGTTTTTCAAATCTTAAAATCTCCAGTCCTCCAGGACTGTTCAAACCTCACCAAGGTCACCTACCACAGTGCCATGGTAGGCAACCAGGTGAGGACATGAGATCATAACTTGCAACAGCACCTACAAAAACAACTGAGATACACGTTAGTATAACAAGTGATATTGAGAAGGCTTGGAAGAACATCTTCACATGTACTCTAAAACAGTTTATGTATATGCATTTTCTGTTTGCTGAAAGACTTGAGATAGGCTTTGGCAGCACCTTGGTGTTCCCATCTGTCCACTGGGAATTGAGCTGCATGAAGTGTATTGAGAAGCCGATAGTGCCTCTTACTTTTGAAACAGATCTTTCAGAATGTCAGCTGCAATTCCATGCATTTTAGGATAATGCAGGGTCTGGAAATCAAACTGTGATTCAAAAAGTCTTGAACAGTCTCCATTGAAGCCTGTATTGAAGTAGTCCTACTCTAAAAATAAGCAAAGAAAAAAAAAAGAGAAAGCTACGTAATGTTGTCATTTCCAAGTCACCTCAGGTGAATATCCCTTTTCTGATGCAGAATTATCTCAGCCAGAATTGAGAAATGAAAGTTGCCATCACAAAACGCAGCTCTTTTTGGCATATCTAGCAGAATACTCTTCATTCAGTGCCCTCTCACCAGTGCATTACCTCACTTCCCCTGCTTTTAGTGCCTGAACACTGCCTATAACGCCTGGCTTCTAGTGATATGTATAGACTGAGTGGAAGTGCCTTGGTGTAGAATTTCTGAAACAGTATGGTTTATTCATAGTCTCTCTGTTGGACTTAACGGCTGATTTTCATTGCTCCTTTGTTTTCTTCCACTGGCATAAGCGTCTTAGGATTTTTTAATTTTGTTTGTTTTGAAGTACATCCTCCCACCTGGAGTATTTACTCCATGTTTTTCCAATGTTCTGAGAAATGCACTGCCTCATTTGTCTGCTATAGTTGACCCTTATTTCCATCCCTCCATTCCAAGCACTGACTTTACGTATAATTCCTCTTTCCCTGATCTGTCTTGTCTTTACCCTGGGAAGATCTGGTAACTTGTTAATCTTCACTCCTAGTCTTGTCTGAGCAGTCAAGTACAGGAGGGGGTAAATCTTTTTTCCCTTTTCACGAAGTGTCTTTGTAGATATTGCAGCAACCAAAGACTGAGTAGAGAGGTTATCCTTTAGCCCTATTCACTCCAGAAGTGTCACATTTTGATTCTTCTTTTGGCAGATATTTCCCTGTGCAAGGATACACTTTTGGAGAAGAAGACATGCTTATTTGGCCACTTGGCTAACCTAACCAAGTTTTCCTTTCATCTGGATTTATTCAATTGAAGCTACCAAGCATCCTTATGTCAGTCATCTTTGACTGCCCCAATGTAGGCAGACTAAAAGACATCAGAGTTCATTCATTTTGCAAGTTGTGATGATGGTATACTCCATCTCAGGTCTCTTTCTTACAAATTCTTCAATAGCTCATTTCCAAAATCATCTCTTTTGCTGACAGACAGGACAGAAAGAACAAATCTGTTTTCTTGGTTCAAGGCCCACCACACAATTTTTTTTTCTGATCCTCATGTTGCAGACTGTTTCCTTGTTTCCTTTCTTGGCAATCTCCTTCCTTGTGGTGTAGCTCCCACAGCTTCTGCTGGCCAGTACCTGTGAAATCTCTCTTGGTCCGAGTGTGTGCCTGGCTACTGCCTCTGTGTCCCACAGTGGAATGTAAGTGAAGACCCCTCTTTAACTCCTAGGCCACTGCTTCCCATGGACACAGACACCAAATCCTACCACCTCCTGGTTAGCAAGGCAGCCCCTGAGCTCTCTGCAGAGACAGAGAACGGCTATTTTCAGTGCTCAGCTGGAGGTCTATATCTGCTCTCTGACCAACACAGAAGTGTGCTTATACTTACTAGTGACCTACCCATTATAGCTCTTTTTATGTCCTTTGTTATGGTACTTTAATGACTTCCATCTATCAAAATGTAGTTGAGAATTCCTTCTCTTCCATATGTGCTTAGGCTTGAAAGGAGGTGGAATATCACGCGCAGGCAATGAGCCTGCCTTGCTTAGTGAGCTGAATAATTAGTAATTTACAAATTCAGTAAACAGTAAATGTGCTCTTGACCTTCCACTCGCACCAGCTGCCTGATGAGGCACCCAGCTGACACGTCCAGCTGCCTAATGCCTTTTCCCCATGTAAAGCCCCCTCCAAAGCTCCTACTTGCTCTGTGCTGGTGTTTCAGAAGGTAGCATGGTACTGCCTACGCTGCATTGTGCTTTCTGATTCATACTAATCCCCTCATCTTCCTTTGGAACATTAAACATAATCACGATATTGAAAATGAAGGCGTTGCAGATTTAAAAGTGGGATCTGCTTAACTAAAAATAGCATTAAAGCAAACCCTGTCCTTCTGTACTGAAGGACTGGCTGGTATTTACAGTGCTGTAGAGTCATCAGACTCGAGCATAGGAATAGGAAAGAATGCCAACCGAGAGAGACCAGGAATTATAGGCTTGTTCTGGTTTATTCCAAGATCTGCTCCTCCTTAACTGTATGACCTTGAGCTTGTCATATGGTGTGCCCAAACCACCATTTATTCTTCTGTAACATAGCTATAAGGCTGGTTTTGCAACTCCTGCATGTGAATGAAAGGATTTCTGTTTGCAGAGTGCTTCAGGATCCTCAGAGCTGTCCTAGCGATCAGCAGACAGACATGGGTATATTCACTATTCATTTCTCTGAATTCTGAAAGAAAAGGGTTTTTATAATAGAAAAGCTCAAGTCATTCCTTGGGAAGAAGATATCTACAGTGTACCTTCCAATTTTCAGCACCAACTACCATGATTTCAAGATTCACTTTGGACAGCACAATGCAGTTTGAAGCTATCCTTTAAATACTGCACACCAAGGCAGCTACAATGGAAGGAAAACACCATATTTTACCTTATTCTCATTTAGCCTTCTGCGCTCCAAAACCTTGCTAGTTCCTTTGATACTTCCATGTGATTCTGTCAAAGTAGTACTGATGTTCAAAACAAGACCATATTTATAAGAACATTTTACTTCTCAATAGATGAGTTGTATAAGTGATGCATCTCCTGAACGTTTTTCTCCTTTCTAACGGATTCACTGTTTTCACTAATGTGTAATTTCAGAGAGGCTGTTACAAATTTAATGTTGAAACGACCTGGTCAAGAGCTAAAAGTATTCTAATATTAAATTAAATCAGTCTCTCTCCTTAGTCCCTTAATTCTAAAAGCTGAAGCTCTAAGGAAAGCACCAACTGTCACAAGTCTTGCCAATCTGCTTATGCATCTCACTGTATCAGTTTTCCTTCCCTTCACTCTCCTTATTCTCTGCAGTTGACTCAGGCTTTTTTCCTAGGTCTTAAAAACCTATTTAAAACTCTACAGCTTGCCTCCCACACTGTCCTCTCTATAGTAACAAGCAGCTACAGTCTGTGTTCAGATGTCTTGTGGTCTGCTCAGGGCCAGGGTCTGCAAGCTAGTCTGGGTATGGTACCTGTGTTCAATAAGGCAGGACAATCTAAATACCCAGCCTTTTTCATCAAATCCAGCGAGAAAGCATTGGGCAAGCTAATTACTGCAGGTCTCATTAGCACTGGTGAGCCAATTAAAGACTTGTTCCATTAGATCTTGTTCCTATCTTCATTCTGGAAAGTAACTAAAAGAGCTCAAGAAGCTGTTGTCTTTCCCTTTTATCAGAAGTAAGCAGTCTTTGATAGACATCCCTGGTTCTAGGGCTGTCAGAATATTTGATACTGGCCCTTGGCTGAGCTTAGGTAAGTCTCATGATTGATTGTGTCATCTTAAACCACCAGGGTACCTCTTGCACACTCACCTCTCAACTTCCAACCGAGGCTTGAACCAGGAGAAAGCTAAAATGTTAGGATATTTCTGCCTTTGGAAATGTGGTGAGCAGAATGCAACTTCAGGCAGTCAAAACAGTGTGGAAGATAAGACTTGTGGTAACCGTGTTGTCATGGACAACCCTGCGTTGTGAAGGAATAAAACTGCTATACTTAACTTTTACCTTATGTAGAGCCAAAAGGAGTTAAGGTCCAGGCAGTGCTTTTTGTTGTGACTTGCTGGCTATTATTTTTGGAATGGCTGCCTGAACCTCAAGAAGACGGTATTGTAAACAAGGCCGTGCTTTTCCCTTCTCATTCTCCTTGTCCACATTTAGACATGGAGTGAACTGTGGTGATAATATAGGATTGGTTTCTTTGTGTCTATGAAGTTGTCATTTGAAATAAGGTACTATTGTATTTTTGCTGTCAAAAAATTAAAATTTTTGAGAGGTCATATTTCATTTTGGGTTTTCTACTGAAGTTTATTCTGGCTTAGGTATTTCTCAGACATCTATTACTGCTGTCATGGGTATAAAATAGAGACAAGGATAAGCAGGCTACAGGAGATATTTTTTGAACTCAATGGAATTAATATTTTTTCTCCTATCAGGCTGGATCTGCTCTCTTGGTAACATACCCATAGTAATAAATCTGGTTCTATATATAGCTGCAGACAGCAACAGCTAAGTAAATTGCACACAGACAGCACAGGCAGTAGAATCCAGGATCCACTGTTTGAAAAGCTACAGGTCTTGACCAGTGTTGTTCAAGAAGAGCAGCTCATGCTATTTTATTGACATCCTGTGTGCAAGAGAGCCTGTCACAGCCACAGGGAGAGGCACACGTTCTGACTGAGCTGATGCCATCAAGCAGATGTATACATAAGCAGACATTTACATAACAGAAGGTGGCAGAACTTATGTAAACTTCGTGTTTTATCTCCAATACACTCAAATGTACTCTTGGGTGTTGCTAGCCGAAATTCAGATTTTCTGCTTCTAATTAAAAGAGCATCTGTTTTGAATATCCTAGAAAAATGATTCCAGGCTAAGAGACATATCCAAAAAATAGCTGCTCCTCTAATTAGTATGCTGAATGCTTATCTGTTTTTTTTCTTCCTAGTATTAAATGGTTTCATTGAATTTGGTGTTCACTTCCATTGCAACCTATCCAGTAAATCAGAAAAGAGATGTCAACATGTACCACCTCAAGAAAAAAAAAGCTTATGTATTAAAAATAAAACAATGCACTGTTTCATGGCATATAATGACATTTACATAAATGGCATGATGAGTACAATGTGGGATAAGGCATTCCATACTGTGCTGTGGCTTGCCACTTTGAAGTGTTCAAGATCTAGCAGATATATTCGATAAAGAAGAGCATTTCTTTTAAGGAGAAATGTTGAAACTAACCCACTGCAGTAGAATTTTATTTTATTTTAATGACCTTCAAAGGTCAACATGATTGCACAGCCATGTAAGGGAAGTAATTTAGGAAATTTTAAAAAATCCAAAAACCTGGTCTTTCCAAGTAGAGATTGTTTCCATGCAAGCAACAATGAATATTGCTAGTTAAAGCTAAAACTGGAATATTCTATTAGAGATGTGAAAGCTTGTAGTGATATCTGGTTTTATCACATCAGAACTTAGGAAGATTTTGTGAGAGTTGTTTGGAGCAGACTGTTGATCCAGGTTATAAAAGGAGCAGTCAGGGAAGATAAAAGTGATTGCTGTAAAGCTAAATATATTGGCTGCATAACTATTCAGGGAAAAGATGATCAAAGAAATTCTTCCAGCTGTACTTTTTTTTTAAACCAGGCATTAATTGGAGAAATAATGAAGATGCCATAAAAGAGGTGTTATTTACAGAAATCTTCCAGTCTCTTAGTAAAGAGTGCCAGGATTTGAGATTATTTACCTTCATGTTCAAAAATATGTTAAATAGAAATGGCTCATGTAGCAATGGGGTATGTTACCTGTTCCTCAAAACGTTACCAGAGGCAGAGTCTGGGATGTCTCCCCCTTGGGTCCAGGGATGACTGCAGATTGACTGTAAGTCTGATTTGCATGCTAGGCAAATTAGTAGAACTGTAATAAAGAATGCAATTAGTAGACACACAGGTAGCTGTCATACACTGGAGAAGAGGGGAGAGAACCTTTTTAAAAGGTTTAAACCTCACACCTCTGTGTTTGTTTACACTGTCGAAGGCTTCATGAGGTATGAATGCAAAATTATTACGGTTTTAGGAAAGCAGTGCAGAAGGTTCTTCATGAGGTCTGCTTAGTAACCCTGGCATGAGAGGAATAGTCCAGTTCTGAATTAAGAACCAAATAACAGAAAACAAAGGAGACAACTAAGTACTTCGTTTTCTGTCAGGAGGAGGTTGCCAGTAGCCTATTCCTATGTTATCTGTAAGAGAGAGAAAAAGTGAGTTGACCAAAGTTGCTTCAAGGTAATCAGCTCAAAAGCCAACTACAGGGAGTTGTAGGATGGCAAATGCAAAGCAATTTACAAAAAGAAAAGAAATACATGTGTGTGTAGCTGATGTGATTCATAGCTAACCATTGAACTCTGCATGTGTGTTCCATACACGTTCATGTTGGTGTCTGCTCACATCGCTGCCACCCCTGCAGACCCAGGAAACTCCATAAGTGGCCTTCCTGTATCATGCATCCCCAAGGCTTCTTGCTTGTGTTTCAATAAGGCAGCAGGTAACTGAGAACAGTTTTCTAGGCCCTGCAGAAACACCTAATGGACTGGGAAGAAAGCAAGGCAGGTAAATAGGAATTTGTACAGAATATATCCTCTAATGATAAAAAACACTATGAGCCCCGCCCTTTGTAAAGTGAATCCAGCAAGCTTATATGCTGCTCTGTGTAGTTAACAACGTCTATGAAAATCCCACATGGGCAGCAAAAGAAAAGAGCAGCTATCATTCTTAAATACTGTGTATGAGAAATATTGCCATCAATGTACAAAAATAATTATCTGCATACTTTATGTCAGCAGCCTCATCAATGCAATAATAGCTTCAACTCTTTATCTGGTTGCAACTTTAAAAAAAATAAATCTTTGTACAATATGCATTGTCATTACAGACTGCGGTGGTAATGCTGCAACTGTCTTTTTGATGATAATAGATTCTTTCCAAGGTAGCTGAAGTTTGGCCATAGTATTTGTTCTGGCTTGGCTCACGGAAAACATATCTTATTAAAAGAGACTGAAAAATAATAACAGCAAATGTATTTTGCTGGTCGTTCTGCAGCTTTGTTGAGTTTTTCCTGTCTTTGGTTAATGGTATCTTTGGCATCTCCAGTTGGCATCATTACGAATGATGCCCCATAGCTGCAAATGGCCTGGGATGAAGAACTGTACATTTCATCACTTCATTATAAAAACAAACTTACTGTCATCTTCAGAGAAATAGAAGAAGCTGAATTTCCAGGGGAAAAAAAAGGCAAAATATTGTCTATTTCACTCAGGATAACAAATGAAAGGTGTACAGAAACTTTAGCACAGAACTGGAGAAAATAACTAGCATGAAGACAGTAGGAATTTGCCATAATCAGTGCATTTCTCTGACAGGGCTAAGTGAGAAATAATTCATGGCCAAGAGTTTTTCAGAGCCAGGAAAACAATTCACACGACAGGCATTTTTTTCTTCACAACTTCCCATACATGTAGATAGCTCCTTACATCTTCCTAGTCCTAGACCCCTGTCTGAAACAGGATGTGTGTTTACATCTACAATTATCAGATGGAAATTTGGATGAGATCTCAAACGGCAATTTCCCTGGAAGTTTGTGTAAATCTCTATTGTATGTTTTTTTAGAAGCTTTGCATTTCAGGAACTCCTTGTGGGGAGTGATTTTAAAAAATGTTTTAACTTTTTTTTACTCCGGGATCTACTACGAATTTTATAAACACATGGTATTTTGTGTATAGCTGCATCTGGTTACATGAACTGTAATATTTTGGGTATTTTTCCTGAATGAGTGACCATGAAAAGGGGGGAAATTGCACTTTTGGAAGGCAACTGATGCTGACAGGTATGAAGTTTTAGAATTCAGTATCTTCATGTGAACAAACTCAAAATCCCATTCTTCATGCTCATAGAAAGCAAAAATAATGGGCCAAAATTTAAGCCTCTTTACTTAAAACATACCACAAATGGCAAACAATATGCATTTTTTATATCTATATAGAAAAGAGTCATCTGCTTCCCTTCCATACATGATACCTAATCAAAACAGATTTGAATCAAATTAACAGAAAAGATGTTTTAAAACATTGTCTACAGCCAACTGGTGACTGTATTATTATTTAGCATTTCAGTAATCAATCTTGATTTAACTAAAACAGGCTTGTCACTGACCTTTACTAAATTGATTTACTATCTCAAAAATGAGTGTATGCAGAGATTTACACTCAAATAATCATGTTCGGCCCATCTTTCATTTGATTGGTATAAATCCTTGCTGAGATTAGTTATTAGATGGGAGGGAAATGACAACTCAAGCAGCAGAATGTGTGCATTTCAGATGTGACCCCGTGGAGCAAGCTGGCTGGGGACATCAGCAGAGACTCAGGCACTTGAAAAAAGGCTGAACGCTTGCTAGCAGCTGTTGATGTGGCAATGGAAAATACTGAGGGTTCCAGAGATTACAGAGGTATAATTTGGCCTGCAGTGAAAGGAAGCAGAAATGCTCTCTGAAAAGAGCCCCTGTTGTAATCAATGAGGTTTTGCCATTAGCTATAATGAGAAAAGCTAATGGGTGTTTTTCTCTGTGTAAGTTTTTACTCAAAAAGTGTTTTAACAAGAGATTTTTATGCATAGTGCAGTATGGGGTTTTTTTATCAAGACAGAATCATATCTGGTAAGCAACACTTCCCATTATGAGCTGTAGTTGTATCTTCATTGTATTTAAAATGCATTATAATATAGTATATATTAGAAACATAAGGAATAAATGTCCCAGTAGTTTACAGTATATTACAAATATATTAGAATTTTGGAATGCTGCTAGGATTTTAAAATGTTGTTTTTAATTTTGAGTTCATTCCACATTCAAAGATGCCATTGTTTTAGGGACCATTAACAAGCCCTCCAATTCATTTCACACTATGTAATACACAGTATAATTAGCAGGAAAACATTAGTCCCAGAAGGTGTGACCCTGCATTCTTTTGAAATCAAGAGAGGACATTTTGTTGTGGCATTAGATGCTACTACTGAAGGATCCAGAGCACTGGTAGTTAAGGTTTTTGAAACTTTTCATAATAATTATGAAGCTCTTTGCCAGGACGACTGTCCATATGAGCACAAAGTCCATAAACTTCATGGAGCAAGACTGGGTTTGGGGGGAAGGAGGGAGGAAGGAGGAGAGGGGTATTCTACCATTAAATATAATTTCTTTGGGTTTTTTTATGACTGTTTTTGCAACCAAAATGACTTAGGGTAAAAAGTTAGATTCCTCCCATCCCTTGTTAGTTAGCCACACTGAGAAATAAGACCTTTAATTGGTTTGGAGAACTTTGATGTGGCTCAAACAGAACACTTCTTAAAATCCCCTCCTGCAGAAATGTTTAGCAGACCTGTAAAAGCATAACCTGTTCTAACAAAATATTTGACTGACAGGAAAACAAGGTTTCATGTTAAATTTACCATGGTGTGTTCTTGCTTTACTAATTCTATGTATTCTCCACAGGAGTTCACTCCTCCTTTGGCCCTTTTGAGTAAAATTTCAGTATGACTTCCCTAGGCATACAAGTTTGCTAGTTGTGTGGATTTTAAGAAGAAAGAGAAGCCAGAAAGAACTTGCATTCTGGGGTCTTATTGTTTGTCTTCAGGTAGATCAGCCAGCAGACCTGTTCAAAATTAGTTTATCATAGAAATTGCTTATTTCATGGTGACCTTTCCCAACAGACAAGCAATAATGAAAAATTATTTAGGATATATTTTTTTCTTATAAGATTTACTGCACCTTTCCTATTACTTCATTGTGATGGCAAAATAGCAACATATCTCCTACCCTCATGATCTTTTCTACGGGCTCATCTTTAAAATATCTCAACTATGTGTTAATATTAATTTTCATTACTGCTGTCACTCTGAGATAACATGAATGCTATCATTCCCAACTTACAGATGAAGACCCGAGAAAATCAATTATTTATTCTAAAGCTGTTTCCTAGCTCTGACAATCTATTTTCATACATACAAGGATAGGGTTTTTTTCAGAGCACTTAATGTTGTGTAGCATTTCATGGGTTAACAGAATAAATAAAATCTGTACTTTACACCACAATATGTTGAATTCTAGATGAAAATAGCCCATATTTTTAAAGCAGTCACTTGGACAGAAAGTCAATCAGCAGATGTAAAGGATTAAAACAAGTCACTTAATATGCCTACACTTGGAAGTGCTCTAAGTGAGGTTTATAGAATTTCTAAGATCTAAGGGGGTAGAGTTTATAGAGAAAAATCAGAAAAAGAAACAATGGAGTAATCACTTAAATGCTTATTTCCCCAGCTGCACTGGGAAAGCATCTACTTTTACATTTTCATTCCAGGATTATAACTGTCACACTACATTATGCTTTGCAAATGCCTTCAAGAATAGTTGCCACTTTGTAAAAGCACAAAAAATTTAGAAAACACTACTTTAATCGCAAAACTAGTGTTCTTCCACTGACCCCAAACAGTAACTGATTTAGTCTTTATTCTGCTTCTGGTGATAAGAAGCTTTATGAAAACAGCCCTTCCAATGACATTTTTTACTGTGACACCCAAGTTGTTATATCCTGTATTATTGAGTGATGTTTTAAGTGGGTTTTGAGAGAAAAAAAGTATTAATTATGATAGTTAAGATTTCTGAGGGATAATCATTGGAGAGAGACCCCTGCCAGTCAAAGAGAGTGTTTCCTTCTTGTTACAGTAGCTATTCTTCTGCCTTTTCTTGCTAGGTATTTTCCTACTGGCTGATGCTTAGCTCGCAGTCTTAAAGCCAGTGTAGGATTTGGTCTCCTATGCCTGCAGCTGTTTTGATGCTCCAGAATGCATACACATTCTGCCCACCTTTTTAACAGCTAAAGTTTGGAGTAAAGAAAGTTAAAATTCTTTTGATAGTTACCATATCTTCCCATGCCTGGTAATTCTTCCCACAAGCTTGCACTGGATTCCATTAGTGAAGCAGAAGTATCTCTTGACAATCACAAAATATAGTGAACAACATCAGTTATTTTTTTCCTTAAAACTACCAGCTCTGAGTCTCCAGCTAGAGGTTCTGCACCAGGAATATAATGATTTCACCTGCAGTGGCATCAGCAGCAAGCATCAAATGAAAAGAGATTGAAATAGAGAGCGAGTGCTTCTATTTCTCATTCTCTTCTGTGCTTGTCATCATGCTGCCATTTCAGATATTGAGATCACTCAACCTTGACATGAGCAAAACCTGTCTCTCAGGACAAGATGGCAAGTGAAAGAGCAGCTTTTAGACTAGAGTCGTTTGAAAACACATTATTGCAGGCAATTATGAAAATTCAGCATTTGTCTTCCCCAGCTTAAACATTTTCCTTCTTATGTCATGTAAGTATACATTCTTCTACTTTGGAAATGAGAAAGAAAACCAAATTTTGCAGCTTTTTTGAGAATATTTGAATGATCCAGCCATCACAGTGGATAAGGTACTGAAGCTGGTAAAAACACCTGTTTCAAACACAGTCTGATTTGTTTTAGCATGACCAAACTTTGCTGGCACTGCAAACCATCCCCATACAAATAAGGAGCTACGTTCTTGTAAATCAAGAAGCCCTAAATGTATCTTAGGTTTTATTTCCCCTGCACTTTCACTGTTTCTATCAAGAATCACCCACAAACTGTTAATTGGCATAGTAAAAAAAAAGAGAAAAGAGAGAAAAAGCATTAAATGGAGTGAGGTTTCACATGTCAGATGGAAATTTGGGACAGTGGAGCTCTTTTCTTCATTCTGACAGTTTTCCTGAGATCCTGGGTACAATCTTAAATATCTCATCTCTGTTACCCATCAATAAAATGGGGGAAATTGTACTTTATCTTTGTTTCACTGTGATGCATTGAAGACAAGTATATTTCAAATTTTAATTTTCATAGATTCTTTAGTAATGGACAACACAAAAGAATGAAAGATAGCAGCTCCCTCAAGAAACATTAAATCTAAAAAGTTGAGCCAAGGCAGACTCTTAAGTAGTGAGTAGACAACAGTCTGACCTGCGTTGGACCTCTCGAAGTGTACCAGCTTCCTAAATAATACTTTCAAGCGGAAGAACCTTTCCTTCCTTAAAGAGCTTCAGTAGGTGCCCTTATGTCCTTTGCATCTTTATATTATGACTTTTTTCTGCTGATGGGTTGTGCTCGGGAGCGGTTTTCTCTGTGCATCAGGACTCTGTGATGTGTAGCACCAGCAAAAACTCAAAACGTTTCCTGTAGCTGCTGTTACCGTCCCTCCCTACATCTGAGATGAAGACAAGAGCAAGTTTCAAGATCACAGGTGTGCCTTGCACGTCTGCCCTACTGCACAGAGATGATTTATTACATCTTACGTTAACAGGTGGTAAAGGAGAAAGATCAATAAAGGAAAGTGCAGGGAAACATTTTTTTTTTTTTTTTTTTTTTTTTAACCTCTACAGAAATAAGTTGAGATCTTCTGAAGATCAGAAGGTTTCGAACCTTTCTTTGAGACAGAACAGAAATGTCCTAGTGGGACATTGAGTGATTTCTATCCAGACACGCTGCTTCTGTGTTAAGTTTCATCTATCAAGGTCCTTGACAGTGTTTTGAGATCATTAGCTATAATGAGATGAGCTTATGCGATCAAGGAAGGACAAAAGTTCTGAAAAAAAAGTGCTACTGAAATGTTTGAAATTCTCACTGAGTTAGAGTAACTTTAGCCATTGACTACCTCTTTTTGTTCCTTTTAGACCACAGTTGAGTTTTAAATGGAACAGCATCAATAAGATCACAAAAATGGCATTTTTTCCTGTCAAATTTATTTGATTTCTTTTTTGTGTTATGGGAGCTTTAGTTGATTGTTTGCTTTATCATTTTACTAGTGATTGCTGACTGAAGAAGGAACTGTATTTGTCCTTGTTAGGCCAGTGCCAAGCTAGAAATATACTACTACTGCTGTCCAGAAAGTTGAACAAGAAATAAGATCTTTGTATGACATGGCAGGGCTAAGGTTTGGGAAAATGCAGTCAAAATTTTATTGAAATTTGTATCCAGGCTGAAGTCACTGGTCAGTGAATTTGTCTTTCATCTATTTCAGTACCTTCTGTCTCCTGTTGAAATTAGGTTTGCATGCTGTGTAGCTAGAACTGTTTCAGCTACCTCTTTGAAATTTCATAATGTATTTTCTTTGTGGTATTGGACAAAAGCTACTGGTGGGAGTAGGGAGTTAGGGCAGCTCTTAAAGGCTCAGCTCCCTCAGGGTGACACATATCTCTACTCTCCCGCTCAGTTGTTGCTAGATGAGCCTTGTAGTTACAATAACAGGAGAAGAAAGGTTACGAGACTTTGATTCCCAGTTTGAAGTTCATGCTTCTCAATAAATGTAAATATGAAGGCAATGATAGCAGCAGCAACTTCTTGAGGACAGGCTGTGTGCTTGCTCAGGTGGAGCTGTGTCCTGTTTTTCTGTTACACGGATGGCAGCACTGTAAACACCTTGCTTCATGCCAGGCTCACCCGGCGTAGAAGCGAAAGGGATTGCTGGTTTTCCAGTTAAAAAAATGTGATGAGATAGAATGTTTTACAACTCCGTAAACCTTTGAAGCAATTTATGGTTGCAGGAGGACAAATGATCAAAATCTCTTCTTTAGTCTCTACTTAAAAATTACTAATGATTAAGAGGTTTTTTAGGTAACTTTGTAATGTGTTTAAAGACATTAATTAACAGCATAAAATTTCACCTCATTTCAGCTGAATTTTTTTAGTGTTTCCCTGCATTGCTTCTCAAGGCTGGGATCCTGATGGCCATGTGGAACTGTTCTTTTTATAACTATTATAACTGTTTTATAACTGTTCTTTTTATAACATTTAGGTTTTGAAAAATCACAATCATGAGTTCCTTCAGTCTCCTACATTCTACTCTGAATTCCTTCTGACTTTGTTAAGGGTCCTCTTCCTCTAAGCTCATTATCCTGTTAGCCGTTTTAATGTGTGCTCACTGGAGCTTGTTACAGCTTTCTCTGTGCATTGCTCCTGGCTCCTGCTTAAGACTTTACCTCAGTCAAGGCTTCATCAGCACAAAGCAAGGTGGAATACTTTAACATGTAGTGGATCTGGTCATTTCAAGCATTTAAGATCATAAAATTTTGCTCACCTAGTCACCTTATTTTTCTTCTGTTTTGTATCAGAGTTTGAAAACAAAACCTTTGTAAGCTCTGATTTATATTTCCACAGAGCTCATGTTGCCAAGACAACTATAATAAATTTTCTCTTCTGGAAAAACCCTTGTAGACATAAGAAGCTTTCCCAGATATACCATTCAAGCCGAAATGTAAAATAAATAGTGAATTCACTAACATTTTTCCTTACACTGTCCATTTAATTGAAATGTTGGGGTTATGCCCCATTCTGTATTTGCAGTTGTTATTCTTCATCCTCATTTGACTAGCATAAAGGAGAAAAATTACATTTTTGTCTTGATGTTTATTGAGTTAAAAAGGAGCAGGGAGTTTTTCTGGTCAAATATTTTAGGTAATAGAAATGCATGTTCTCTGTGTTGTTCTGACATCAGTTATCAGTATCTTCATAGGGAAAAAGTGGGGGAGGTTTAATTTCTAGCAGAAATATGTTAGCTGCTAAAGCAACTAAAGAAATTAGCAAGATTGTTGTTGGCGTTTTTTTATCGATTTCTGGATTTTTTTCATTATTTCATATTTCACTTTCTCAGCACTGCATAAAGTAAGGTTTCTAGGGGCAACAGTACAGACCCTGCATTGATTCTGCAAATTTGGAAGCCGTAGAAAATAGAGATATAAGCTACTACCATAATTTTACCAATGGAATCAATTAGACCCATGCTTCAGTTCATTAACATTGTCATTGGTCTTTAGTGTTCGTACTCGTTTACGAAAGAACCAAAATCACGTCACATGAATACACGGTTACATGTCACAGCATCCATACTGAAAAACTTAACACTGCATCTCAACTGTTATATGAACAATCATCAACTTACATTGTGGGTGTTAATGAAAACCACAGGAAATAATCCATATAATATTGTGAATGAAAACAGCTCTATTTCCATCTTGAAATGGAGTAGTGTGGTTATTGTACAGCTGGTGTTGGATAAATTAAATCTGTAGTTGCACAGCAGAGTCTCCTCTTGAGAGGGAGCCTTGGCCATTGCATAGACACATAGTGAGGAGTCATAGCTCGTGGGGGAGGAAAGAAGTTGAAGAACACACACTGCAGGCAGTATGAAACTCTAGAGCAATGCTTTAGAGAGACATTAAAATTAATAATAAAAGGTACTGCATTTTCATACAACCCCAAACCAACCTGCATAAAATCAGCATTCCTAAAAAAATTCTGTGTGACTGACTAGTTAGCATCTCCTGAGCAAAATTGTTTGAAGTGAAATATTTTGGCCATTCTCTATTTTCAGTCAAGGTAGGGAACACAGGAGCTATTTACATAAGCAGATTCCAAAGCATACTATTTTTGCAAATGGGTAAAGATGCAACTGATAAATGCACAAAGGGCTTTACTTCTCCCTTTATTTTTTCTTTTTCACAACAGCTAGTTTCAGAAAGCCATGAAAGAGCTTTCAGAAGTAGAATGAGAAACTAGCGGGAGCAGCCATGAACGCATGTAATCCCTTCCTCCCACCAGCCCTCTAGAGGATACAGAGTACCAAGAAGCTCATTTTAAAAAACTATCATTAGCCATGACTTTTCAAAAAGGCACAAGTCTTTACAGATATAGCTGTTCTTGTTCTAAACATGTTTCAGTCATCAGAATGTGGAAGATACAGAGATATCTGAAAAGCTGTATAATATAATAGCTGATTCAGATTCTGCATTCCCAAGACCACGTGAACACAGCTAAGACAGAATTTTCTTTCTTTTGTAAAAACACACACCAGTTCTGCATTTATATAAAGTAATCCTTTAAGGTGGGTAAAAAGAGGTTCTTGGCAACAGAGAGGTCTTTGTGGAGGAATATGTTACTTTCTGTAGAGTTCCTTCAACATATTCAAATTTCCTTCCAAGAATCTTCCAAGAATTAGCATATTTTTTTATAACTCCTTCTCAGATACACTGTGTCACTTGCTCTCACAGTTCCCATTTATAACTGATATCACATGAGCGTCATTAAGACATGGAGCAGAGCCTGAGTTGTTATGACACAGAATCACATATATGGGCACAAACTTTCTTTGGCGAGTAGTTTAGCGATTTTTTTATTATTATTTTTAAGATAGCATATCTATGCTAAATATAACTGCAGTCAAAACTGAAATAAATGGGGGTCCTGGGTCTCATCAAGGTTTTGCTCCATTCCAGATCATCTTGGCAGAGCTGTGGATGCAGTTTCCCAGAAAATTGTCAAACACTCTCAGCCACAGGAACTAAGAAGCTAGACATCGAGCTCAAATTTCTTTCACAGTAACCTGTACTCTCATTTGTAGATAAGAACCCAGTCTTAATTTCAAGTAATTTTCTTCAATCATGGCAGGGAGGGCCCAGATCAGGCTGCTAAGCTTTGTGGTAGGTTTCCACCTCTCTCTCTGCCCAATCACTACCTAGAGTCATTTACAAGTTCTATTTATTAAGCTCTGGGTGTGATTTCTCTTGACGCCTCCTGTTCCCTTCCTGAGGCACATTATGATGAAGATACTCTTACTGCGGTGCTGTCCTGTGACCTGTGCCGTAAACAAGGAATAGATGTTGTGTGACTCTTCCTGAAGTAGTTATCTCCTGCATGGTTACCTGAAACTGGGAGTGCTGGTGTGGGTCACACACTCTGCCTGCCTTTCAGTCCTGTCCTTCTGTCTCCTGAGAACACTACCAGCACTGCCATCACTGCATCTCACACACAGAAGGAGCAGCCAGCTTTAAACTCCACAAATGAAATAAAGCTATCAACAGAGCTGTGGCAGACGGGAGCTCGGTGTGGGCTTGCTGCCTGAATGTTTATTTAACTTCCTGGGCAAGTTTTCCAGCTGAATCTGTCTGCAGCAGCTACATGGCTAGAACTTAGCCGGGTGAATGTGTGCATTACCTGCAGTACAAGCTTAATGCTTGAAAATGAGCTGCAGGGAATGTAGAACAAGATGACTGGCACGAGCGCAAGAGTATTGGATGCTTTTAGCTAATCTTTCCCTTAAGGTGTTCTCCAGTAAGTGATTGCATACCAGCCTTACAAGATAAAAGTTAAAGAATAACTTTCAACCAAAGTAAAGGGACTAAAGCAATATGATAGATTGGGGAATGATGCAACTTTTGATTTACTCTGATGATTCTATGGCTCATCAAATCTGTATTTCTGTCATGTACAGGGTAAGATTCACAGTTTATATCCCCAACAAAATGTTGAGAACGTGAATCATACTAAATCTTGCAACTTCAGGCAAAGAAACAGTTCCCAAAGCAGCCATATTCCAAAAAGAAAGAAAGAAATATATAGCTACCTACTACTATCATCTCTAATGCAAAAAATCTCTAAAATATATCATGTCTAATGCAAAAAAGCCCAGTGCATCCAAATAAAAAGGGATAATCAACTTGTAGATGGTGACGGATTCCATAAATCTTATGGTGTGGCAGCGCTGGGTGGCTATTAAATATACCATGTTACCAATTACAGAATGCAAGACCTGATCCATGCAGCTATTTGAATACCAATGCCAAGAGGAGGGGACAAGGAGCCCTTAGGGCAATTAGGATCTCCAAACGGGCTGCTAATGCAGTTGGAATCTTTCTCTTTCCTTCTTTGTGTTCTTATTTCTTCTCATTTTCTTCAAGCTCAGGTAAGTAAAAAGTTCATGTGAGATGAGAGATTCCTTAGATATAACACACAATGTATAACAGTGTTAGGGATTACAAAGTTCTGTATGGCTCTGACATATTACTGTCTCGTTGGAGATTTTTCTTTCAGATATTCCAATAGCAAATGTTTGCACAGTGCAAGAGATCAGAATGGTAAAATAAATAAACATTGTCCAACTGAATCTGGAAAATCTCAGCTGCTTTGCTAATGTGTGCATGTGTATATATGTGTATACACACACACACATACATCAACAGGAAGAATGTGAAATGGAAGCCAGGGAGGTCAGTGCGAAACCAGCTGTACTGCTGGTTCTTTAGCTGACTTCACTGAGTAAGCTGCCTTTCTATAACCTTTGTAATTTGCCATGGTCTCCTTCTTGCTCAGAATTTTGTAAGGCGCTTTTGGTTCGTGTAAATCTGTACCTGTTTGAATTTATCACCTTTTGTTCCCTGTAAACAATTTGTGTTTTAATGCTTTTACACACTGAATTCTTGAAGACTTAAGTAGAATGCAAAATACTACCCAGAAAAAGGTAAAAGAGCACTCTCTATACAGTGAGTATGGATTCCAAGGGGCTTCAGGGAGTACTAGGTTGTGCATTTGGACTGCAGGGCAAAGGGAGAGTTTTGGAACAGCATGTATATCTGAAAGTTTTCTTATCAGCTCTGCAGAGACCCAAGAGCTCTATGGATTGCACTAAGGGCATGGTCAAAAGCCTTGTTAGGAGATGGCAGAATGTGAAGAGTTGTAGTGTGGTCTCCTTAGCTGGCATAGCTACAGAATCTACCAGCAGGAACATTTTTCATACAGATTTTGCCACAGTATAGAAAATGGAAACTTTTATTTTAGTCTGAATAAGTATTATTCTTACAGTAAAGAGCTGAAGAGTGTGTGTCCTTTGGCAAAGAGTAATTCCCTAGTCTAAAGAATCTAGAAAAAAAATATTACTACAGAAAAAAAAGACATTTTGTTCACTAATAAATTTTGCATTTTCTTTTTTATCTGCACAGAAGTTTATGAAGCACTAAAATAGTTGTTACATGGAAGTGTAAAGTGCTATCCAGATTTTGCAGGGCATTGCTGGCTTCCTGCCTGCCTTGGCCTCAGTATGAAAGGAAGAAAAGAGGAACCTGGTAACCAGGAGCCACACTGAGTTGGAGATTTTGAGTCTGGATACCCTTGGGTTCAGGCATGGCTCTCATGCCTTCCCACATTCAGAGCTGTGAAAGGGTAAGCACAGAGCTCTACCATTACGTTTCTTCTCCTTTTTCACTACTTTGTGAGTCTTGGCTTCATCTCTAAACTATTCTCAGCTGCAATGGTTGTGTGAAAGGGAAAGCTTTGCTAGACTTATGCCAGGCAGCAAAGAGCCCTCAAAGACAAAGGGAGAACTTCAACTTTTCTGTTTGATCCGGATAAGCTGATGCTGCACAATTTGTCGGCAGGTCTCCAGAGCTTTTCCCAGCAGAGTGTGGAAAGTGGAGCTCAGGCCAGAGCGAGGCTAATAGCCAGCAGTGCAGGAAGCTGTTTGGGTTGCTGCCTTACTTGTGTCTGCCTTTGAACTAGCTTTCAACCTTGCAACACATTCGGTTATACATGTGTAACTGGAACATATTGGTGTGGCTTGGAAGGAAGTGGCAGAAGAAAGCTTATTGAAAGTTTGTCTAATTTTTCACACATCAGAGACTTCTGGTAGCGCTGAGGACTAATTATCCATCAGTCCCCCATGAATTACATAGATTTGCACTACACGGGCTTAGAACTGCACCAGCAGACAGCTCATTTCACATGCCAATAGCCTTTAATATTCTTCCGTCATGTTTCACAATCCAATTATTCATTTATTTAGCAAATAAAACTGAAAGGGAGAGGAAAAGTGTTATAGAGGATCTTAGCCACAGAAATGGCCTTTATATTAGAAACTGCCATTTATTTTTTCTTCACTGATTCCTGGTGACACGACTGGTATAAAGCTTAGGAGGGAAGGGTCTTACCTCAGCTTGACATCCTGCATGAATTCCTGTGACCTGGCTGTTCTACTCAAGCAGGTCTTCCATAGCCTCTATTTGCAGACTCCTTCCTCTCTTAGTTCCACCATGCTGGCAACATTTGTGCAGGCGTTTAAGCACTTTATTTCCTTAAGTCAGATTTGATTAAAGTGACAAATCAGAGACACTTCCTGCTGTAGTCCTGTACCTGTTACGCGGCACTCTATCTTTTAGCTGGTCTTTTGTTATATGCATGAGGTCCTAGGAGTGAGTTTCTTATTTCCAGTGAAGCATCCCTCATTACCTTTGAACTCATGTCTCCTTTTTAAAGTACACCATAGCTTTTTTTATTCAGCTTCACTGTACTGATGTGTAAGTTTGGTCCTCTTTGATAACTGTTCTAGAATAAATCAGCATTTTTCCCTCTCTCTGTGAGAAGGGAAGGGGATAAAATTGAAGAAAATTTTCTAGACAGGAAAAAAAGCATAGCAGATAAAACTTGAGGTACACCTTACAATGAAAACCTGAAGAAAAAGAACAAGGCAATCCTGTTATTTCATTTAGGTGCAGCCTGCAAGCAAAAGGCCAGAGAAACATGTCCTGGCCTAACCCCGAAGTAAATAAAACCCCCTTTCTTTTCCCTATTTTGTCTTACTTTTTTTCACTGAAGACGAAAAATACTAACTACGAAAACTTGTATTTTTTTTTATATAATGATGCATGTGAAAAACAAAGGCGTAGAATGCAGAGAATAGAAAATAAAATATGAAAGTAAGCTTTATAGGATTGAAGGAGAAAAACCCTACAGGCATTTTCAAAGCCTCTTGCTAATTACTGTTATTTCTAGTGGTTACTGAGTGCATCCAGAGTATGACCATTTCTTGAATTCTGCTTTTGAATTATTCATCACTTTTACTTTCATGTAAAATAACTATTTGCAGTCTTTAAGTATTTTAATTTTTTTTTCACTAAAACATGGAAATTTAAGGAGGACTTTGAGATTTACAGAGCTGTAACTCTGTTAAAAACTTTGCCTAATCAGAAGGCAGTGTGAGAGATAGCAATTAGGAGTATATCTGTAACTGTAGCATCATGATACTCCACAGTCAAAATGGTTGAGAAGGTTAAGGGGACACAGAGCCAAAAAAAGTCCCATTTGCTGAAGATACTGCTGCAGGACAATGTCAAGGCCAGGAAGAGAACATAAGCCTATGGCCCTTGTAGCTCCTCCCTTACATGTGTGTCCTCCTTTCTTCTGGCCACTGGGTAGTTGCTGTTAAACAATGAAATTACTTTTTTTTCCATATATTCAATTTAGAACTGCTGCCAGCAAGATGGAGTGTCAGAACAATATGAATTCTTATAAAACTCTTTGTATGTATTTCAGAAAATGTTTCATTAGCCTTCAAACTTTTCCTTCTACCTTTTAATTTTCAAGCTCCACATGGAAGTAGTAATTGGTGTCTCACAGCCTTTTGGTCTACAGAAAATGTACTGTCATTCTCTGTTCACCTAGTTTTTCACAGTCTGTTTTCCTAAAGAAAGACAACTTGCTGTGCAGTCCATATCTGTTTCCTGCAATTGCTGTCCCCCTCAAATCACTTTTAAATAGTTGTCTGATTTCATCCTCATTTGGCAGAAATGAAAAAAAAAAGAAAAAGTAGGAAAATGAGATTTCTACAGATCAAGCAAAAGATAGCGGGCTAGGAAGAGAGGGGAGATTCTGCTATGCTCTGGCTGAAGGAGGGACTGCAGGATAACGCTTTCCTACTCCTGGTACCCAAAGAACTACTCTCCTCTCTTTGCCCTCCTCCTGTTATTCCCATTAACTTAATTTGGATGGCTTTCTAGGGAGAAAGAAAAAACAAATGGCGCAAGTGCTTTTCACATGAGCAGCCACTGTAAGCACTAGAAAACGTTGCTGGATTCCACATAAGAAGTACAGAGGAGACACAATTTTTCTCAAACCCAGATTTTTTATTTCCATTGAACTGTTTTCAGTTATTTAGAGATTAAACTTTTTTGGCACTTTTAAATTGATTTTTTTTTTTTAAATTTTTATTCATGCTTCTTTTCTGTGAGGGGAAAGATTTAAATAAATAGGGTGAAAAGAAACAGGAAAAAAACCCCCAAAGTTAATGTCATACTTTCTGCAATTTCAGTTGAAACATTCCCCTCAGAAAGTGTTCCAGCCATTTACAGAAGAACCTGTAGTCACATTATGGTCTGTTTCCTCTCATGGTTCAACCCATTTAATTTCAGGAGACTTGCTTGGTCAACCAGCTTCTTCCTGAGAAATTGCTATTATTAGGAAAGGCTAAAATTCTTACTTTTCTTCTGAGACATGAATTGGCAAACTCTCAGATAATCTATCTTGAATATATTGGTTTGTACTTACAGTTTTTAGTTAAAATAACTGTCTTGTTTCAAATGGGATATATGGTAAAAGTCACTATATTTTATTTTCTGCCCTGTAGCTAATGATGAAGCATCTTGATCATCTGAATTTTTTCTAGAAGAAATGAAATCTAAATCTGTCAGTTAATAATAGTTCTCTCAGGGATTTGAGGTTTTGAATCCCTTTACGGAGTCTTCCCTCATATAATTTTGTTGTCTTCTCTTGGCTGGTATTCTGAGGTTGGGATTTCACTTTTAAGGTACTGTGAATAATGTCTGTAGAATCTGAATGACTTCGGTTTGCTCATCTGAAAGGAAAGCTAAAGGCAGTGAGGCATCCTGTTGTATTTGTTTACTACAAGAGACACGTTTTTAAGATGGATAAGAGGTGACAGCATGTCCATTAGGGCTATCCCTTTTTAGCCTCCTTTATTGAATGAAAATGTCTAATGATGTTAACTGCAGTTTCTGGCAGAGGCCTAGAAATCAAATATTAAATCTTGGACTACGCACAGAACCCTTTTCAAACATGTAAAATGAATAATCAAATGTGCTCTGGAAAGAGAGAACCATTTACTTCTATTTTCTAGAGGAGGAATGCACTCATACGTCCTTGTAAAGATTAAAGGAGAAACTTGTGGTTTTAAATTAGATCCATTAGTTGAGGAGCAGATGTCTCCAAGTCTGAAATTGCGTCGTGCAAAGAGCCCAAACATACCACACAGAATACAACCCAAATGTACAAAATGACCGAGGATGATGTTTGCAGCTCTGTTTTTTACGATACAAGGAGCCCTGAGAGAGAAAGTTTTTGTTTTGCCTTAGGGAGAGTATGTAGGCTCAGGGGAGGAAGAGATTGCTAATCACAGCTAACACTGTAATGACTCTTGCCAGAAAGTAGCTGGCTCCACAGGGTAATAAGATTACAGTCTTCCCTTCTGGAAGAGCAGGCAGTGCACCAGAGCTGAACTGTCCTCTGCAAGTATGCAATAAAAACTCAAGCCTGGGCACAACCCTGGCACCCAGTTCCTGCTGCTGCAGCTGGAGAGGCAGCTTTACTCTCTCATCACCTTCTATGTGAAAATGAGGTTTTGTAGCTTTTCCAGAAAAGTGCAGTGCTGGCTGTTAAGACCCATCTTCAGTTGACCTTTTCCTTTTGAACAGGAGAAAGAGTGAGGCCTGTAAGTGAGCAGGCTTTTTTCCCAGCAGCAGATGGTTCAGGATGTAAGCTCACATCCCCGACCTGAAGGGATTTGGTGATGGGATGTAGAAATTGTCACTCTCAATCATTGCCTCAACTCAGATCTAACTGTTATTTCTGAAGATTTGACATCACTGACTCAGTAGTTTAAAGTCTGAGGTCCTCTCTGGGATGATGTAGTGTTTAAAGTTTATTTCCTAATGAAAGAAAAAACCAAAACCCAGACAGCAAACAAAACAACAACCATCCAACAAAAAACTGCAAAACCAAACCAAACCAAACCAACAGAAAAAATAAAACACAAAAAAAGGATCTTTGTTGCCTATCTTTGGATAAAATGGTCTTAGAAGAAGACTCTTGCTTTTGTGGGGAGCAGCCCACCAGGCTATACAGTTATCAGTACTGCATATTTTCAGTAGTTAAACAAAAGAGCTTAAGTATTACAGATATCAAAAAGCATGCTCAGATTTGTTGCAAGTCACTTGAGAAATTTGCTTGAAAACCTCATTTCAGAAGGTTTTTTCCATAATGCAGTAATATTTCAAATAATAAGGAAGTAAGAAATTAAAACATTTATATTAGTAATGCTACTAGCTTCCACATTTTTCTTAAAAAATCTGTATGGCTGGACAACATTACAGCTACTGACATCAGCTTGAGAACTTATGATATATTAGATCACTTGAAGCTTACAAGTTTGGGGTTTTGGTCAGTTAGTAGAAAGTGTCCATCTGACTCCATGCACATTTTGCCTTTGTAAGAACTGGTCCCTGATTGAAAACCTTATAATAGAATGGAGTTAACTGAGTCAGCCAAAATGCTCCAGACTTCCTATAGCACATGGGCTCTCTTTTCAACTCAGTACTATACTTCATCCTTTGCTGTTATAATTTTATACTGTGGTATGTCAAGTAATGGGAACCACGTAGGCCAGACGTCACTGCATTACTGAGATGTTTGAAGCGTGAAACTGTTGACATGTCTTTTGAGGAACAGGCCCCTTTGAAAAGCAGTACTTTCTATCTGCTATCTGGTCACACTGAGTCTTCTAGATACAGTAATGTTTTCCTTACATCACCAACTGAGAACATCTTTTTGGGATAATCAGTCAAGAAAATTAATGAAACCAATATCATTTGTCTGCTTTGGATACTAACAGCGATTACAGAAGGAACGGAGGTAAGAGAGGACCAATTCACAAATTCCTCTGAAGAAAGAGGGAAATGCTTTATATTTCCAATGGGGAACCATTCTTTGTAAGCAGCAATTAAGATAAATACTCTAATTTTGTTTATATAAGCTGTCAGATAAAGTACTTGGGAGCATATATCGAGCAATTACTCTATGTGGAGCATCTGTCATTAACCTGAGACGCACTCTCCGGTTGGTGTGGCTTTTGTTGCAAACGGAAGACTGAGCCTAAACTGGGGACATAAATTTTCTCATACTCTCCTGTTTTGAAGGTAATGTGGTTGATAGCTGGGAGAAAGCCATGTGGCTGAAAGCCGTAATTGCCTGCTTGGCACAGAAATATCGTCTCTCCTTTGGTTAGAGGTGTGCAGGGAGGGGGAAGCAGAGTGCAAAGAGTCAGAGATAAAGTAGCCAGGGGCAGGATCTTTGCCCGAGAGCTTGGGGTGACTCTGGCCAGCTGGGACTGTCTTTTCTTTATCTGACATGGTTGTACCACACACCGGTGCTACAGCTACCTTTTTTCCTAAATGTGGCAGCTGAAGAGAGATTAAAGACACCAGTGTGTGAGGAGGTCTGCTGTTCCCACCCAGAGCCTTGCTCATGAGGCAGAGTGATGTAAAAGTGGAGAGGGAAAGGCTGAAATTCTCTCTTGAGAACAGACCTGTCACAGCCACTTATGCCTTGTGTTAACAGCCCATTGACCACCTACTGTTTAACACACAAGGATTAGCAGGGAAATCCCTAAACCTGCATGGATTCAAGTTATACACCAGGTATAATTCATAAAAAGCTGGTTTTCTTTTGACTGTGAAACTGCATGGGCTGTCTCAACAGTGAAGCCCACCTTGTAGCAAGAAGTGGAGTGTTCGGCTAGCAAAGTTTGAAAGCCAGAAGAAGAATCCAGAACGGGATTTCCACTGCTATTAACCAATGAAACCAATGTTTAAAGGACATTAAATCAATGGATCAAGATTTGTTTAAAATAAGCAAAGCATTTTTACATGTAGGCTGCTGAGACTGTCTTTATGCTTGTTATTACAAAATTTAATTCAGTACGGCTGAAGCAGAGAGATCTTTCGGAGGGAACATGCTGATGGCCTAGTGCCTCCGCTGGATATTCTTTCTAGCAGAAATGTGTTGACCATTCTTTACTTGAATAGAAAATGCACAAATCAGTAATGAAAAACGTCCAGAAATTCAGCAATGAACAATCAACTGGGCTGCTTCTTATTTTGGGCATATAGTATGAGACCCCTTGAACTGATTTCAGAGGAGTTTACTGGAGTTGTCTCTGACAGTGTCACAGGTTTTGCATCCTGAAGTGAAGGCATCACAAGTCACTCTGGGAAACCTTATGCTAATCATTATTGTTAAACATGTAGGGTCTCTGTCCCCATTTCAGAGGGTGCCGAAACACAGCATGTTTTTTACCTTCAGAAACTGATATTTTTGGTGGCACATCTTACCTTCACTAAAAACATGTGTTGTGTAGGCTTTACATCCAAGCAGCCACTTTCCCTCAGCTGTATCTCGCTGAGTTAGTGTGCACTGTGTGCCAGATGCAGACCTGGAGATATCATAGGAACCCCACCCCTGCAGCCATGCTGTAATGCAAACCTCTTGGCATTTCTAAAAGAGCAGTTCCACATATCAAAGCATGCTTGTCTCAGTTGGTGTTCAGATTCTCTCATCTGCTGTAACAGCTGTCCCTTAAGTAGCACAGAATAGGCTCTGCGGACAAATCCCACCATGGGAATTCTCCTCCAAGGGAAATCTTGCACTGTGGTAATTAACAGCTCACATGTTCAGGGTGATGCATGCCAGGCATATCAAGCTGGGGAGATGTTAAAGGAGCCCTGATAGGGAAAGCTGACTTGCTTCAGATACAGGTGTAGGACAACACGTGTAACTCTTCTATGTAACTCTTCTACATATGCCAATGCAGCACACAGGAAGGCGTACAGATTGGGTGTCTGAATGGAACTGAGAATTGGTATTCTTAACTGCTTGGCTTTGATTCGTTCTGTTCCTTTGTGTAGCTTACCTGGCTGTCTCATTATTTTCCAACTGTGAGTGAGAGAGTATTTCTCATACTTTTACTTTTCAACAGATGTTAGGGGCCACACCGAGGCTTGGATTCATGAAATCTCTGTTAGAGTTCTACTGAAAGCTATAAGGCAGGGGGTCTAATTTCAGGATGACCTCAACTCCTGTGTCATACTTTTCTTCTGCTAAGCAAGTGGTGAAGTTTTTTATTTTTTCTCTATTTTTTACTCTGTTCAGAAGCCATTGTCATAGCAACTTCTCCTTGAGTCATCTTTAGGTGGTTACTATTCAGCCCCAGGGCTACCTATGTAACTGCTCTGATTTTACATGAAAAATTAAATGACTCTTAGCTTTAGAGAATAAAGCAAATATCATGTAAAAAAGCATATTTTTATGCTCACACACTGTAAAAGACACTACTGCTTCTACTGTGATATGATAAATAACCACGTAGGACAGTCTCACTTAGAAAGAGTTAGTACAGAGTTAATAGTTTTCATTTTTGAATTTTAGCTTTTCAAGAAAGGGACTATAATTGAAGTATAGTTATATCTCAATACAATAAAATGTATAATACAAAAAATCTAATAAAGGCCAAAAACCTGAGCAGCTTTTGAACTGAAACAAACACGATCACCCTAAAAGAGTTCAAAGCCTCAGAGAACTTAAAACATCTTGTAAAATTTAAGAGTTCTCCTCCTGTCTCCCTGTCTACTGCTGCTTCAGCTGTTCCTGCAAAAGATTCATTCTGCAGAAGTTAGTTTTAATATCAGTTGGAAAAAATATTACTGCTGTGATCAGTCTAGATGAATTTCACACCTCTCTAAGAGAACCAGCTAGGCCAACAGCAGTGAAGTCACACTTAATCCTTGTTTTGAGGGTTTAAAGGAGACATAAACCCTGTGCTGGTTCTCAGCTGAAGAATAAATGCAGGGCAAAATCTGTCCCTTTCCTTTAGCTGCTGGGAAGTCTTACAATAAACGGGAGGTAACAAAAGGGAATGCAATATACAGCAACTTGTAGATCAGTGAGGCTGACTCAGCAGGGGCTCTCTGTGTTACTGAGTGCAAGTTGTCACTGCTGCGTGCTGAGCCCTTTCCTCCCCCGTTTGCACAAGGGGTGTCCAGGTCACTGTTCCCGCTGCTGCTTGGAGGAGGTGACAGGGACCAGCAGCACCCAGAGGTCCTGGAGTCTCGCAGTCCTGGGCTCACGTACTTGAGCCGGTCTTACAGCAAGGACTTCAGCATGCCTGTTTAGGCTAATTGTCTTGACAGCTAATTAGAGCTCATGAGCCCAAAGCACAAAATAAACATGACATCTATGCTCTGCCTTTTATAACTCCGACATTTCACTCATTTTGGTGAAGCCTATTCATGTCACATAGATTGAAATATCTCATTGATCTTGTTACCCATATGACTGCCCTGAGCACATGGTAATGCCTCTTCTAATGCCAGGAAGCATATGAATTACACAATTTAAGTCACTGCAGTGTTAACACGGGTCATCCCAATGGGAGCTCTCCCATTTATTCAGAAATGTGGTTGAAGGACTGAACAACAACAATTATTATTATTAAGTGGAAGGACTCATATATGGAAGATTGTTTGCTGAGAAACTGTTACAGTGAAGTTTTGAACTGTATGCAATAAGTACTGAAAAGAAAATAGCTGCTAAAAATGATGACTGAAATTATGATATTTTAATTCATAGGAAAATCAAAATATGAGTGGCTGAATCATGAGCTGTGGAAAAAACAACCTTAATACAGCTGAGCTGATTCAGTTGCACATTATGAAAAGAACTGCCAAATTTTACTCTATACTGCAGAAAGATAACCATTGTCTTCATTGTTATTAGAAAATAAAATTACCAAAATTAAAATTTAAAAAAAAGAAATTATCCATCAGTTTACTCATAATTGACCTGTACTTTTCCAGGTCTAAAGAGGATGCCTGAAAAGGAAAAGGTCTCCATATCCACAGTTTTCATGCCAAAACACAGAAGATGCACTGCAGTGCTACAGTACCTATTTGTTAGTTTGAATTGAGTTACAGAAAGTTTTTTGGCAAGTGTGGCAGTCTGTTTCTTCTGTGGCTGATCTCCAGACTCTGTTTGAACAGAATTACACAGGCATTGCAGTTGTATGTAGGCTTATTTATTCTGTTTCTGGGTTCAGTTTTGCCTTACAGGGAGGCTTCAGACGTAACATCATCTCTTGAGCTCAGTCTGTGCAGTAAGTATGGTTATTCTTCCTTATTCAATTAATTATTTAGAAGACTAGGTGAAGCAAAACTACCTTTTTAGGTGTAATTTTATTTCCAGAAGTGAAAATGCCACCATATCAGGTTCATTGTAAACTTACTGTTGGTATATAAATGATCACAAACACTGCAGACAAACTAGAGCCTTTACCTTAGCTGTTTATGAAAGATTCAGATACCACAATGACAAACATCACGGGAAACATTACAGTTACAAACCCATAGGATTTTTCTCTACCCCATTAGGCCATAAAACATTGTTTTTAAAGTATCCAATTTCTTATATAAGCTTGTGAAAAGAAAAGGAAATGCAAAATTGAGCTTTTTGGATGGATGGTAGTTACAAAGCATTTCAGAATCTGGTCCAATGAGACTGATCCTGATTAGGACATCCAAGTCCCATTATAGTACAAACAGATAACACATCTAGATACACTTTCTACATAGGTACGTTAAATGCATCATTCCAGTCAGGATTCTAGGAAGAAATGTGCACCAAAATCCTTATCAAGGACGTAAAAACTCAGGCAATAAGGGAAGTATTAAATCACCTTTTATGGAAAAAAAAGAAAAAAACAACCCCAAACTTCTTGTTTCAAAGGCAATTACTACAATTAAGTATGAAACAGCACCTTCCATGCCAGCAACTCACTCCACATGAGTTCACTTGGCCAGAAAAGTGCAGTTTGTTCTTAAAACTAGAGCTAGAAGAATGCAATGTTCGATCTGGGAAGATTTCAGCTATGTATTGACAGGGCAAAGAGTTGCTAAGGTTAATAGGAGCTTTTGAGAGAAAGGGAATGGAAGAGAGAAGTAGGTGTAATTTTCTTGGGTAATTGTTTCATTCACAAAAACAGAGATTTTTGGGTTAGTCATGGGTTAGATGGGTTAGTCATGATCCAGAAAGCATTTTAAGTGTTTTATAAGGGAAAAATTACCATAGCTTTCCTTGAATTAGTAGGCAGGGGTTCCCATGAGCCTGGTTCATTCTACCACTGCAAGAAGTAAGGTAGGTGATATTCAAAAGTCACTTCTTTCATATTCTGTAACTCTTCCTCTTGGGGTGTTTCGACAGGATTTCCAGTTCACTGTCATTGGATCATAACAGAGACTATTTGCCCCACATCCTTTAAAACAGGATTGCATTGTTTCTGATGACATACCAGCCGTGATACATTTAACCAGTTCCTAAGGAAATGAAGGATGTTTAGTGTGTCCTGTTCTCATGTAATACAGTAGATTATTGATTTTTACCTACTAAACCAAAACCACTATTTCTTTGGATTACATATGTAAAGAATGAGCAGGAGGCCTGAAATTAAATAAGATTTTCAGTGAACATCCCTTACTAAAAGTAGTAGATGCATAATTCAATATTTTACATGGCATGTTCAAATTACATTAGTTTTTAGACTACTTTTCACAGTCTGTATGATTTCCCCTTTATAATTTCCTTCTCATGGAAAATGGTAAAATGCTTATGATACACTCTTTTGAGCCTGTTAGTAAGTGGCTTTGTCTCCAGTTGAGGGAAAAGGAAAATAGACTTCATATATACAGGAGGACTCTAGGGATCCATTTCAGGGCTTGTCATCAACCTGGTAGTAATTGTTATTATTATTACTATGATTATTATTATTCCTCCAATGATTCTGTAGTGCTCAATTCATAAGCAAAAATCTCAAAACGTTATGCCAGAGATATTAAAGGAACCAATCACTACGCCTACCTCATTAGAAGGAATTGCTCAAGAACATGTCGTCCTTCTATAGAGACTGCTCCTGTAAGGCTGCCAATGTCAGCAAGACCTTGGGTGCATCTGTCATGCTTGTGACTGTAGACTTGATACATTTTCTTGTGTGCATTTGCTCATGAGTACAAAAGAGTTCTAACTTTTTTCTTTGTGAATTTGCTCCCTTTGCTTCTTGCATTATATAAAAACAAGCAGCTGGAATCAGTAGACAAAGACTCTTTTCTCCTCTCTACAGGATTTTTTTCTGATAATTGAGTTAATGCTGCAGGTCAAATTTTTTTTGTCTGAGACTTCAGGTCTTGAATGTATTGGATAAGTCAGCAAATAAATTCCTTTACATATATTAGCTAAACAAAACAAGGATTTTGAAACACCACTTGTATGGATTTTCAGGACCTATTATTTTACTACCTCAGTGTACAAATGTCTTTCAGATACTTTTCTTGAAAGGTTTCTTCAGGACAAGAGTGCCAGTGGTACTGGTGGTTGCTTGCACTGAATTATTCCCTAGTTCACAAGGTGGTCAGTGACAGATTTCTTCTCACTGCTGCTCTGAATATCACTGCAGCAGGCTCAAATGCTCAATTTTGTGCAAGAGTGATTCCCTACTAAGAGTGTTGACTCTGTCCAACAGATCTTGTGATCCTTCCTTTAATGGCTGCTATTGTCTTTTGCCACCTCCTATTTGTTTTTAATCTGTTTAATGTATGCCTTATCCTGCAGTTCTCCCAAAGCTAATAGTTTATGAGACATCTTACTGTAGTAGGGCTACATGACTTGCATAAATCTACTAAAATGGTGGCCTATTGCATATTGCCTTGAAAATCTAACAAGCATTCAACTTTGTTTCTCAGCCAGCTGGCAGACCTTTGTGATACCATTCTGATTTTATGATGAAACACTGATGTAAAGCAGTAATAACTAAAGCTAGCTAAACTGAGATAACAAAACTGAATCTAAGATTCAAAGGTGAAGCAAAGCTTTATATAGAGCAACCCAAAAGACATGCAGAAAATGAGTGTGATGGCAGCCATGGCAATGCCACCTTGGTATCCCAGCCTATTCTGCTGCCTTTGTGTTCACGTTTGTTCTGGTCACATGCTGGAAAAGGACTGAGCATTGACATTGTTTAATCTCAGTGTCCATGGGGGTATCTGGAGTTTGCATGAAAGTGTTGCTGTGGTCAAGACATGGAAATTGAAATTACGAGCCCTGAATCCAATGCCTCTGTTGGAGCTCTAGAAGTAATCCTCCAAATGGAACCCATTCCTCCCATGCAGGAGGGAACCAATCAAATTATGCATGATCTGCAAAGCTTACATTGTAAAACGTGTGAAAGGGAGAATAACTAGTTGGCCTAACAGATATTTTCCATTCTGGCTTTTGGATTTAATGAGAAAATGATAAATAGTCTTTCCTAGCCATCCTATTTTTCAAATAGACATGCTACTGCAGGAAAGAACCAGAGATTCTCTTCAAAAATAGAGAACATGAGAGCTTTGTGACCAATGATATCCAGTAGGTAATGCCTGGAATAGTAAGTCCTCTTTTTTCAAAAGGTAAAGGAAAAAAGCATAATGATAAATGAAAAAATAGCCATGCCTTGCTTACAAATGTTAATTTGTCCAAAGAGGGTATTTCAAATGTAAGCCCCCAGGACAGCAGGCACACATGCATTTTATTCAGAGTAGAATGGTTAATCACAGAAGTGGTTTTCAGATGTGAAAGGGCTCAACCCCATGCTCATGTGCTGCTGGAAGGCTGCCCCCCTAGCTAAGCCAGGGCATGGAGGCTATGGCTTCTGAATCTGTCCATCACAAGACTTCCAGCGAACCTAGTTCACAGCCCCAGACTGCTCCAGCCAGGACTCCTGTTAGGCTCAACCTTGCAGGTTTCACAGAGCCATTTCTGCTACAGAACGTCATCATTCACAGTGACATTTCCCTGACTCAGCAAAGGCAGAGAGGAAATGTACTGTAATTTTGAATTTGAGTTTTCTGAGTTGTCTAAGTCATCAAACAACTCTTCTTGGGATAAATAACAGCCATCATATGTCTTTTTACCACAAAAGGCAAATTGATGTAATTCATGTCAGACAGTGAGATGGTGCTTTGCTGTGTAATGGGAAGGTGATGTTGGATTTGACGTTTGGTGAATGCAGTCTAAGTTTATCAGATGGTTTACCAAATTGAATACCTCTACAGGCACCATCCTTTTGGACAGTGATACTATCTGCTTTGGGATTGAAAGCAAGAGCACTCCAGCTTTGCCATTGTTTTTAACATTGATCTGTAAACTAATGTGGTCTAGAGTTGGGAAAAAGGAATTGCAATGATATTAAGGAGGTAACGGCTCTTAATAAGATTGATTTAGTTCAGCCCTGTCACAAGAGAACTTTCTTAAAAACCCCTGGCAGCTAGATGTATTCAAGGACAAGTCAATTTGTTTCAATACACATGGAGTAGGGAAGAAACTAGTGTCTCTTGTGGGAAGGAGTGAGCTATCTGAGAAAAAAGTGACGTAATTAATTTCCAAATCCCCCTACAAGACTGAACGGTTATACACCTGCTGAATTTTGTGCACCTCTCAGACTTAGCACTTTTCCTTTCCTTTTTCCCCCTCACTCCATCTGTTCGTATAGCACCTGTACTTCTATGCCTCACTGACTCTCCATCTGTTTCCATAATTTGTATCTTTCTCCTCTGCTCATGGCCCTTGAAATTTATAATAGAAGTAGGGAGACATTAGGAATGAATGCCTCAACATGTTCATCTGACAAAGTCTTTACACTAATGCTTTCAGTTCCTGCCCGCTGCAGGAACTCAAGCCTGTTCCTGCCACTCCAGGGCAGCTTTAGGCAATTTCTAATAGCCCACCATCTGGTTCCTATAAGAAGTTAAACCTTATTTTCACCCAGCTGCTGCTGCTGATGCAATTTGTACCTTTGTCCATGTTCATTCTTCATTAGAGAGTACGATCCAGCAGCAGGATCGCTGTAGACCACTGTGACCTGGTTTCTTACTGCCAATGACTGACTGGCTTAGCTCATGTTATACTGACAAAGTAGGTTTCATTCCCAGCTGGATGTTACTAGCCTGGAGAAAAAAAGTATTTCTCTTTCTATGTTGATATTGGCCACTTAAGAAGTTTACTCTCACCCCTCACTTTTCTTTCACAACAAATTAAAAAATAGTTTAAAAACTGTCATTCAGTGTGAAATGCCAGAAATTGATCCTGTAGTATATTAAAACTACAACACCTTAAGTGAAGATATATTTGCATTCATGTCTTTAATTACAAAACTTGCACACACACATAGGCATATTTCTGCCAATGCCATTAAAGTAACCCACATACTCATGTTCTACGTAGTTCAGAAGGAAAGAGAAACTGCATAAATGGATGGTATTAAGCCCTTCAGAACCTCAGAACTCCAACTATATTTTAATACATATGATCTTAAAAAAAGTCCAGCAATGGTTAATTATAGGGTGGCCCTGTAAGTTCGCTGGCCACATGAGAGTTTGTGCTCCTGTGTCACATATGATCTGGTATGATGAGTGTTTGGTTACAGCTGTTGAGCTACTGCTTGAAAATTGAGGGTTCGGCACTTTTTAAAAGAACAGTCCAGGACTCATGAAAACTAGCAGGGATGCAGATTGTAACACCATTGGTGTTAGGGTGAAACCAAGTCGGATCACAAAGTGTCTGTTTTCCAAACTAAAAGTCATAGCCATTTCTCATCGTACCCTCTGTCAATCAACTGATTATCAAAATGGAAAATCTTCAAGAGTTATTATTCCAAAGGTCTGAGCCTGTCTGCCATTTTTAGTTTATCATAATGCAATTCAATCTGTCAGTGAATGTCACTTTGCTCATGTACACTTTGCTTGTAATGCTTTCAGTGTAACAAAATATAGTCACTCCCACCATTTCTTAATCTTCTGTTGGTATTCAGGCCATTTTAAGAAGGTGACCTAGTATCATTCTCTCAGGCATTCAGTTAATCTGGTGCAAAAGAACTTTAAGTAAGTAGCTGCTCTAGTCTGTTTTATTGGAGAAGACATTCAGCTTTGTAAAAATCCCCATGCTGGATACCTGAGACATAACCTGGAAAGATATATGCTTATATATTATTAATAAGTCATACTTCGAGCTTTTAAAGGACCTTTCACCTAATGCTCTAAAAACGCTGTAGAAATATTAACCTCCCACAATACCCTTTGCACAGAAGTAAACACAAGACCCCTGGAGTACAAGTAACTTGCTCAAGGTCACAGAGCAAAGGCTGCATGTGCATCTTGGCTTACGGATTCTGCTCTAATAGCTAAGCTACAATCACAAACCCTCAAAAAACAAGCAACAACAACAAAAAAATAGTAATTTTCTGTGGTCCGGTAGGACTGGCTGGATATGAGGTATACTTTGGATGACCGCAAAATAACCTCACTCAGGTGTGTAAGTTTAAAACTCACTTTAATTTTATATGGAATTATCACAGTAATGAAATGAGATTGAACTCAAATGAATAATGAGCTCTAAATTGAGAAATGGTGTGATAATGCTTTCCATGGTTCAATTAGTCAGCCATCTGTAGTACTTTCTACTAATAGTTACACTGCCTGGTTTAGAAGAGATTTAAACGCCTCTGTCTAGTTTTCAAGAACATGTACCCATTATACAAGAGATATTAGGCATCATGGGGAAAATATAACAGGAAATGTGTGTGCATTGACCCATATCCAATGGATCTAAGCTTAATATGAAGACAGTCTGAATATTCAAAATTTTAACAGGAAAAAAAAATCTGACTGTAGCTGAAATGACACCATGAATTTCCTCTGTAACCACCTCAGCTACTTCAAAACCTTATCTCAGACTCGAATATCTTTTTGCCTTCAGTGGCCATTTCCATCATAAAGCCCCTGTCTGAATGATGCCTGGTGTGTTCCCACTCAGTAGGGCTAAGGTTAGGACTGACTTCTGTCACACTATAGAAGCATTTGAAAGCACTGATTCCTCATATACAACTTCATCCTCAGTAAGGAATATTTTTTCCTTCATATCTTGAGTTATAGGGATCTCATCCTTCATCAAGGAGAGTTTAAAAAGCTACAGAACTGGGACATTTTTATTATTCTTAGACTGGGATTACAAGAAAAGATGTTTCTGTGCTGCAGAATTATCAGTCCAAGGTGAGAACTGGTTAACATGGTAGTTTTGAAGAAGCTGGAGCAAGCTGAAGAAGGTAAAGCAAATCTATTCTGATAGTCCAAAGAAGAAATAGCTCTACCTGTAGTATTTCCTGAAACCTGATATTATTCCAGAGAACACTGGAGAGATAACACTCCATGTTTAAAAATGGCTAATACTGAATTTACTAGAGACTGGAAGGCAGGACTTTTTTTCACAAAAGGGAAGGTAAAACACTGAGGAAGGTTTTAGTTTATGTTAGAAAGCACTTACTGCACCATCCAGGAGAAAAGGCAGTAGAAACCCTCTTTTTTAAGAAGAAAACTTAACATAATCTACGTCTTTATTGATAGTGATAAACCCCTGGTAAATCTATTACTTTGTGATTTATGCAATGCACACAGAACTGTGTTGCAATGACACATCAATCAGGATTTAAACACATCCTGATTAGTTGCCATTGCCTGTCACTGAAAAGGCACTAATCTGATGCACAATGAATGAAGTGTATTGCCTAAATACTGTCTATTGAAATAGTATTTATTTATATTTATGTTAACCTGCCCTTGACAAACTTTCATTGTCCTATGGCTCTGTTGCAGTTAGTTAATAATTTACTCATAATTACATGCCTATAAGAAGCTGAATCTTTCCCCAAACAAAAGAGAAAAGTGTTTTATGAACCTTTTTTTATCAAAGCACGGAGCATTTCCTTCTAGGAAGGCAATTTAGTAGTAAGCTAGTTTTGTCCATGGGACAAAAGTACCCCTGAAATTCTAACTTACTTTTTCTTGTTTTAACATGGAATGAATACTGTACTGGTAGAGCTTCTCCAGGACCACACTAAGATCATTTAAGTACTGGTTATTCTATGTTATAAAGTCTTAATATGGCTGTATGGTTCTATGGCTGTCTCTAGCACTTAAACCAATGTTTTTTTTAATTGTGGGAGATAAACACATTACATGGCTTTGCATTTCACCTGCCTTGATCCTAAGAGACATAGAATGATTATAGAGCTTCATCTCTTCACAGACCTTGAAAGTTCTAGGTTACCCATTTCTTGACACAAAAAGAAAACAATGGAAATATGATGCTGTGGAAATTCAGAGAAAAAAAAAATCTTGATTATAAGTTTAGTAGGTTGATAATACCAAGTAACATTTTATAATACACATTTAACAACAGGCGTAATATATGAAAAACAGGTCAAGTTCAAGTACCATAAACCTGTGTAAACATTAGAAATATTCTAACCATTGCACTTGTTAATAGACTGCATATATCAGTTTCTTACATACTAAGAGTAGGTGAGCAATAATGTATTCTCACATGTATAGCAGCGAACTTCCTTTTACTAGAGGAGATGCTGGGAAAACCTGTTGTGTGAGATAAAGCCGTATAATACACAGGAGTGCATTATCAGAGACTTTGAATGGGACTTGACTGAGATGGTGAACAGGTGGAAGGTTTGTGATGAATGTACTTAAGTACATTTCAGTATTCCATTCCTAAACCTGCACGTTAATTAATAATTAAAAGTTATCTGCAGAATATCCACCTGTGAACATTTATGAAAATAAATACTTTATTATGCTTTTCTCCAAAGACATTGGTACACTGATTACAACTTACCCTGTGTCTAACTATTGTTAGATATGCACGTGTAAATTATTATTAGATCTCCACACATATCCTTCATTGATGCAGCTATAGACTTGTACTCAAAGGCAAAAATGCACCCACTGCATAGGACACAAACAACCCATGCCTCTTCCCAAATAACTTATCTTAGTTCTGATCATAGGATGAATTACAATTAGCTTATGAGAGGAAACAGAAATTAACATCTGCCCATAGATCAGATTAAATTAAAGCCACGAACATGACTAGATGCAGCATACGAGACTATTCAGTTAATAAATTTTCAGTCTACCGTTATTATATTGCCCAGAGGCTGCAGCCAAAGGTCAAAACTGCACTTCCTTTTTGTCAGTTGCCATTAGGTATCCCAACATTCCACTGAATTTAGCACAGAAAAAAAAAAATTTACTGCTGGAAAATACTTCTTTTTTAAGGCAGCTTTCATTTTGGCCTTGAATTCAGTTATTTTGAATTCAGCCTGAGGGTATTTTGTTCGATAGCCTGCTGCAGGCTTAGTACTGCTCATAAGACTGCTGCATTAGCAGAGCTCTGACATTTGACACTTACTGTGACTACTGGTACACATTTGATCCTTAGCAGCACCATTGACTTGTGAGGGAACATATTTGGATCTACCCATGAGAAAACAGAATATTATGTCTTTAGAATACTATTTCAGAGATTAATCTTTTATCAGGAGTACAACAAATAATGTCAGTTAACCAGTGATCCTTCAAAAATTTTGACTAAGGTGGGTATTATTTTTCTCATTATTTTATTAATTGAAGAACATATAGTTCCAAACAGAAAAGAAAATGCTAAAGCTATATTAATTCTGGAATTAAAGGTCACCTTTTGCATGCTAGCAAATACAGCCCCAGTAAGATATACATGCTGATGAAGTCAGCAAGCAATTAAGGACATGACTCCTACACAACCTCTTCAGCTTACTAGTCACTTAATCATACAAGGTGTCGAGCCTTGTCACCCTGGACCTAAAACACATGCTTAATTTTAAACATGTGACTCGGTTACAGGATTCTGCGAGATTACTTGTGCATAACATTAGACACCTGTTTAAATGCTTTGCTGGATCAAAGCAGGAATGCTCAGCATTTTGCAGGATTGCATGTTAAATGTATTTTATCTCATCCTCCTATTGGAAAAACTCTTTGGTGGATATATGCTTATGTAGTGGGAAGAGGAAAAACGTCTTAGCATCTTCTGATTATGATTTTCAAACCTTACTGTGTGGCTGATGTTTGATAATATAGGATTTATTTTGTTCTAATTTATTTTCAGTTGCAAATTGCCAATTCTCAGCTATTCAGCTCCAGACAAGTGTGAAAGACAAGAAAGCAAAGCAGGTCATTGCAAATACTCTCCTCCTGCATTATGTTGAGGCTATTGTCAAAAATAAACCCCAAGTTCCTAAATGTGAATACATCCTGGGGAGAGCAAAGTGTTAGTGTCATAATGAGCTGCAAAAAAATGGAGCGGCTGCTTGTAAACATATGGTCTCCCCTTTACGGTTTCAGTATAATGTCTCATGTCTGATTTTTCAGTGTTAAGCAGATTTACACCTTGTGGACATCAAATTAACTAGTGCTCAGAGCTGTTCTTCTCAGGGGCTGGTTTCAGAAAACACACACACATCTTCACATTTTTCTTCTTCACATTTTTCTTTTCACATTTAGCTGACTTTTATGAAAATTTCCCTTGGCCTAATTGGAACAGAGCAGCAGTACTGTCCTGCTATTGCTTTGCTCCCCAAACAATTTAAATTGGACACAACAGATTTTGGAGCCCTACAGTACGTTAAGGCTGGCGGCTGCTTTCGGGAGTGACTGGCAGAGCTTCCATTGTAGGGGCTCTGAATCTGACAGCAGTGACTCACTGCAAGTGCCAAGTGGCAAAGTTGGCTGATGGACTTAAAAAAGAATCATGCAATGCAAACAGGCATCTGTAGATTTATATTTTACAATGAAACTTTTTTTTCCCTCCATAGCCTGTTAGTTGTGCCTTAGAAGGATCTAGAGTCAAAGCCAAATGGTTCCTAGAAGCAAGCAAATAAAGCTACCTGGCCTACACAATTCCAGCATGAGAGACACCAAGTAAAATGAAGGGAAAATACTAAAAGATGAGGCAATAAATATTTAGTTTTCCAAATTAAATCCATTAGAAAAAAGTTAGTCTTTGTCTTTGCGATCATTATGGCAATACCCGAGCAGTTCTGGAATGCTGTGTCTGTAGACAGTAGCTATGGTCACAGCGTTGGAAACTGGGGTACACTGACTGCTTTGTGTTTTCATAGTTACATCACACAGAGGAGATAGATATAGGTATAGATATATATATATACACACACGCATATACTATTTGCTGTACTACTATAATAGTTGCTGTATTGCTCCATTAGAAGTTTCTGGGCCTATCTGGAATGACCAATGGGTGTCAATATTTATACAAAGAACTGGAGAGCTTCCACAAAACAAAAATTGTACAGAAAGAAGTCCTGGCATTGCCCTGATATGTTTGCAGAGTGATGTACCTGTCCTGATTTGATATAACCCCAAAAAAAACCCCAACACAAACCATAGAGAAGTTTTACCTTGCTTCTTCTTAGTGCTCCCCTGCAGTGGTTCTTTGCACACCACTGCACTTCTCTGTTGTTCTGTCATTCAGTAGAGGGTGAAGGGTTTGCTTCTTCTCTCTATGGTTTGGTCATCAGGGCCCACTCAGAAAAAGGAGAACTAATGCTTTAAGAGAGACATTTTAAAGGTCTTTTTATTTATGTGATTTGTTTTGCATTTTGTTGATGCATTTTTAACTGCTATTTCTGTAGCTCCTTTGTTAGTCTATCTGTGTTTTAACAGTGACCGCTACTATTCTGTCTTCAGAATATCCTGATATCTTCCTACTTTCTTCTCTCCTGGCTAGAAGGAAATACTATTAGTACAAACAGTAATAAACAGATTCTGATTCGCGGGAGTCAAGAGTGTTTATAAGTTTGTGGATTGATATTTATTAAACGCACTTACAGACCTCAGACCATCTAACATGGATTAATTAATATCGCTCCTGAGGTCATCAACTTGCTGCCACATTTTTTCAGATTCTAGCCCTGTGTTAATATTCTTTTATTGCATAAACCATACTAATTTTCCAATAAGAAGTGATCCTACTGGCAAGAAATATCACATATAATCAAAATCCATGTGATTTGGGAAACTTGGTAAGAATGAGGAAGTATGTATGGTTCTAACTCTTGAACAAAATACAAGGATATGCAAGAATTACTTTATTAAAATGATAAAAAAAAGTCCAAAGAAAATACTCTATGTTTGCAATATTCATTTGTATTAAATTTCTATTCATACCATATGGATTAGTGTGAACAAGGGATTTTCTTTAATATTTTATTTGGCTATATTGAGTGCAAGGGTTCCAGTACTCTGGAGATGATCACTCTGAATGACTGGGTGACCCATTAAAGCATTCTGCTGAGGTATGTCTTTGTCCTGCCAGCTGGAGGATTTTGCCAGGGTTAAGTGCCAAAATAGATCTCCATACAAAACTTTTAACTAATTCAAGGAAATCATTACGTAACCTCACTGCCAAGAATAGTGTTCACGTATACTGTTACGGAGAGATGTGATGAGGTTGAATATATTCGTATTTGCAAAGTACTTTGATAAGAAGCTGTGACAGTGTGCAATATATTATCATGCTAAATATGTACTTCAGTCTTTGAACAGGGATTGGGCAGACAGAAATTAAGCTTAACAGAATTTTCAATTAATATGCACTGAAATAGGCTGTCTAAATTCTATGAAAACAACAAATACTAAGGATAATAATTTACCATGTGCAAATATATAGTTATTTGCATATTAGTATAATCTCCTGCTAATATTTCCTCTTTAGAGTCTTCAAGACAAGGACAGTAGATCCAACCTTACATGTTTTACATCAGCATCTCAGAGAGCAAGCATTTTTCATTACAACAGAAATCTCAGAATTATTTCATGATATGATTTTTTTCCAGTATCCATCTAATCACTACAAATGTATTATTTTTTACTCTGCTCCCAGGACAAAGTAGGAATAGCAAGGAATAGTATTAAAGTGAAGCTCAGAATTGATTATGCAAGACATCTGTGCTTATATCTGAAGTCTGGTTAATACCGTGTCTCCAGCATTTGAAGTCAAAACCAAGTCCCCCACTGACCTCAGAAACACAAACCTAGCCTCTTGACTAGAAATACTTTTTATTATTATTTTACACTATTTCTGTGTGTAAGTGCTTGCCCTGCCACAGATAGTGATATTAAATAAAAGCCAACAGTGTGTTCTACAGGGACAACAAAAATACAAAGGAGGCTGTTGGACACAAACCGTTGGAACTTTGGGGTTTTTTTTAACCTTGGAAAGTATTTACCTTTACTGAACCTTAAGCTAGTTCTTCAACATTTACTCTGTACCTTTAATCAAAGTTTAGTAAGGTTTTATATATAACCATTTAACAAAATCGTTGTGATAAACAAGTTCAGGGTATATTGGTATATAAAGGCTTTTAGCCTTTTTAATATCATTCCCCTCAAGATAATAACAGGCAATTGTTTTCGATCATTTCCCTGGACTCAGTTAGACCAAATGCCTTTAGGCAAAACTGGGGAGTACACATTTATTCTCTCACATTTCGCTTCTTAAGAAAAAAAAACTATTCTTTGTATAATGTAGTCATCATTTAGAGAACACATAAATCTTAACACTGTTACTCCATTCATATGGGGTTTTTTCCCAAACTGCCATGCCAAATTAATCCCTGGTGCAATATTGTGTCACCAGTGAAGCTCTGCCACTTACTTGTTTGGACTCTTTAGTTTTAGTTGAAAGATTTATCATTCCAGAGTTTCTTTGTCTTCTGTACTTAGTACATGGATCCTCGGAAACCCTGACTGCTTTGCCATTACTGTCTCTTTTCTTTATATAGTGTATCTTTTTCTTGTTTTTTAATCATGGTTTCTTTTAAAGGAATGTGCGGAAAGTTTCCTCATATAAGCAAAATAAAAAACCCCACTGTGATTTGTACTTGACTCATATAGGTACAGTTATGCAACTTTATTTAGCTTTGTTGTGGTTTTTGCTCTTAATTAAATAATTTGTTATTGATAATGCGTAATAGTGTAAGTTGTATTATGATTAAATGCTATAGCTTGTTCTTCCTCACATATTTAATTGCTAAAACAAAGAATGCCAAGGGGTTTGGATAACTGATGAACAGAGGTGGGGGTTTTAATTGCAAAGATCCAGGATTGATGAATATTTTAAATACTTCTGTAATACTGTACACAGAATATCCACAAGAGGGAACTGTTTTACATAAAGAGGAGTAATTTCCTTGCTGCTAAAACAGTGCTTTCTGGAACCAAATCCTCCAGAATTACGTTGAGTAGGCATGATTGTGTCCTGGAGTATGCTACATGGTAGGAACAGGAAAAACACAGGTTGGCACAGTGTTTGTTACGTTCTGTAAAGAGTATTGTTAACCAAGTAAATTTTGAGCTCTTGTGTTGAAATATTAAATAGACAACTAATCTGAAAACTAATCCATTTAAGTTTTCCGTTTGTTTGGAATAGATCTCTCCAGGATGCTGAGCAGGAAAACCTTGTTTAGTCTGAAGGCAACATGAAATGGAGCTGTTGCCTCAGTAAATGAAGCATACAGCCCCAGGGGGTTTTCTCAAACTCTGCTTGGAAGGCAGGCCTTTCCTTATTCATAAAGGAGTAAGCTCAAATGGGACTTAATGGAAGGGATATTCATTCAAGGATCATTTTAACCTCTGTCTATGAATAGGTGAACAAAATACAAAGTTACCTACTTTGCTTTGTCTTTTGCAGATAATTCCTAGTAAGGAAACTTTCAACTGGTACGACAAGTCACCAATTGATATCAATATTTACTTTTCAGTGTGAGTTTCATGGTAAATATTTGTAGAACTGAGCCATATTTACGTAAATAAAAGTTTTGTTTATACAGATAAAACAAAAGGTTTTCCCCTGGATATATAGTGTGAAATGCATAAACTAAGACTCCTACTGTATGTGTTGGTTCGTTTATGAACAGTTTTTGAGCATCAGAACTTAAAAGGAGCCTTTTACAAGTGATCACAATAAATCTCCTACCCTTGTCCAGATCTGCATGTAAACTTTGTGCGAACATGTTTGAATCAAATTATTTGAACATACAGACTATATTTTGTGGTGCAATTGCTTTGCTTTAGTCTGAATTTTTCTTTAGGACCATCTTTGGTAGGTGTGGGTACAGTACTATGGGGATGATATTTTAGAAGTGCCTAACGATCCTGTTTGCATCTGGAGCGCTCTTGAAACCAGTGTCTGCACTTCTCAGCTGCAGCAGTATTGAGTTAAGTAAATACTTTTTAACTCATACCTTCTGAATGCATAAAGCAAGAAAACATATTTTCAGACTTCAGTCTCTGTGTCAAATCTTCTGGGCTCTCTCAAACAACAGCAAGAGAGGATGTATGTCATAGCCATAGCTTCAGAGACTCAGTCCTTGTTATCTGCCAGACCAGAGTACGGAAGAAATTCCACCATGCAAAAGCCTTCCCTTGGATATGCTGTGCAGCTGCTCTTCATTGTCCTCGTCTTTCAAGGTGCACAGGGCTTGTCGTTTCTATTAGCTGCAAGAGCATCTGTAAGTACCTGGCACTTCTGAAGATCAGACATCAAGTGCCTGTGTTACGATGCTCCTGCCCTTGTTCCACTCCTGGTGTTTGCTGATGGATAAAAGGATCCTTAGGTATGCGTGCAGCTGTGAAAAGGGTGCTCCTCAAACACCAACACAGGAATGCAGAGCAAATGACCATGAGGACTAGGTTCTGAGCCCAGGACCCAAGGTGTGCTATCCTGTCATGACAACACTTTCCAGGCCAGGTGGCTTTCTAGCTGTGGGGAGGGTTGGTAATGAAAAGACATGGGAGGGGGCAGCAGCTGCGGCAGTGCAGTCTGGGCTTGCATGTGGCAGCTGTGACATGCAGTTTCTTTTCAATCTCATTAGTTTTCTGCATCTAGAAATCCTCAACTTATTTCCATCACAACAGTCTCCTGGAAATGGCCTGCTTCAGGTCTGCTATGTAACTGACTGTTTTTCTCTGGGGAAAAGTAATGCAGCATTTTTCTCCCCTGTATACACCTCTGTATTATTATCTAATGCCTTCTCTATTCAGAGGCTTCTATTAAACCCTTCTTGAAAAAGGAAGCCTTCTCTTGAAGGAACAGACTGGAGGAACAGACTGGAACGAGACATCATGATAAACTCACAGAGTCAGACAAATGGTGGTTTTATTGTATGAAAAAAGTGGGGGTGAGAGGGTTAGAGAGCCCCATAAAAAGCTTTGGGAACTCATAAAATCTCATTACCTTAAGCAGAAAACAAAAACAAACCATCCCCTGGCAGACACAGAAACAGAAACAAGTACTAGTAAAGGTTAAGAGATTACTATTTCATAATGGTGGTTCTCTGCTGGTATAGCAACTAGATAAGATGGGGGAATGTCATGCACACAAAGGCTGCTGTATTTTACCCTTGGAAAGATGTCAAGAGGATCTGCATAATACTTTGTATAGACAACCCAGTGAGCAGACCATTTGCCAAATGGAGATTTTGATTTGTATATAAACGAATACACATATGGACATATAAATCTCTCTGCTATTCAACATGAATTCGAAAAAAAAGTAAGAGACGACTATCCAGATTTTCTTGCCGGCCTCCCCTTTCTCCCCCATCCTCCCCAAGTGTGTCATTTTAAATTGTTATTTATATTTCTAAGGGTTAAATTCAGGAATGTTCTTGGGATGTGCGGCAATTTACGGTGTGTTTGCGGAGCATTTGCAGTACTTCTCCGTGTCAATTAAAGACAAGCCACGAACGCCTTCAGCGGAAAAACCCACGCCACGGTCCCCGATGTTTATTTCACGCTCCCTTACCGCGCTTCCATGCCAGCTCCCCCCCTCCCGCGCCGTGCGCATCCCCGGGCACCTGCTGCTGCAGCTCAACCGCCTCCTGCGAGCCCCGAGCGCGCCCCCCCCTCCCTCCCTCCCTCGCTCGCTGCCCCCCG